>CM035595.1:59678711-59694309 GCA_020423425.1 Chrysopa pallens
TGGCTGTTACTGCTTAACAAGGCGGTTTTGTTTTCTTAGACGCACCAGGTGGAACCGGTAAGACATTTTTAATATCGTTGATTCTTGCCAAAACACGGTCGCAACAGAAAATCGCATTGGCAGTTGCATCGTCAGGCATTGCTGCTACTTTGCTAGATGGTGGGCGAACGGCACATTCAACATTCAATCTGCCATTGGGCATTCATAATAAAACAGATGCAGTATGTAACATAAAAAAGGAAAGTGGAATAGCTGCAGTGTTGCGGAAGAGTTCAATAATAATTTGGGATGAGTGCACAATGGCTCACAAATATTCACTCGAAGCCTTGCATAGAACTATGCAAGATTTAAACGGCAATAATAAACTTTTCGGTGGTGCTATCTTACTTTTGTCTGTTGATTTCCGACAGACCTTACCGGTTATACCTCGCTCTACTTTCGCGGATGAGATTAATGCATGTTTAAAACAATCAGCCTGACCTCGTTCTTGTTAAAGACTCTGGAAAGACTGGTGGATTGGCATTTGAAGAGAGAGATCCAAAGGATCAGTCCACTACATTAGGAACAACATGCCTATCAAACAGGCAAATCAACTGAAACAGCCTTGTATTCAGCAGTTAGTTTCATTGAACAACAACTACAAGGGACTACTACAAGGGAGTATGCCTGGGAGCTTTTCTGGATATCGAAGGAGCATTATTGAAAAGACCTCGAAGAGATCCATTGAAGCAGGGGCTAGAAGACATGACATACCTGAAGAGATAATCAGATGGATCCTGAGCACAGTGGACGACCGACAGCTGACTGCGGAATGGCAGGACAGGGAGGTCAGAGGATCTGTATCGGAAGGCTGTCCACAAAGAGGGGTGCTGTCCCCTCTCCTATGGAGTCTAGTAGTAGATGAGCTGATAGAAAAATTGAACTCTTCTGGAGTCAAAGCTATCGGTTATGCAGATGACATTGTTATTCTGGTAAGAGGAACCTGTGAAGAGGTATTGCAAAATATTCTTCAGCAGGCGCTCGATCAGATGATGAGATGGTGCAACGAGAATGGTCTCAGCATCCAACCAGACAAAGTTGGTACCCTGGAATTTACTCGGAAATACAAGCTGAAACCTCTGAAAAAAATAAGGATTGGAAACAGACAGGTCGATTAAGTATCTGGGAATAATCCTGGACAACAAGCTCCGATGGAACAAACACCTGGAAGCAACCTGTCGGAAAGCCATAGTCATAGATCAGCTAATGTGGATCTACACGGCTATCATTGTCTCCAGGTTCAGCTGCGACGCCTTTTTCTGGTGGGGTAAAACGGAACAGAAAACCACAGAAAGACAGCTGAAGAGAATCCAGGCTCTCTTCCTGAGAAGTATCTGTACAGTCAAAAGAAGCACTCCGACAGCGGCCCTTAGAGCCCTGTTAGATGTGCCACAGCTCTCTCTGTATCAAAAATGCGGCAATGAGGTCGGCATATAGACTAAACTGCATAGGACAATTGAAAAGATGGAACAATGACCTGTGCAAACTTTTCAAGGGTCAGCTAGTAGCTCTTAAAACTGAGCCACAGGACAGAATCAGAACTCTACCGATGGAAGAGCAACTCTACAAGATACGCCTTCCAACGAGAGAAGACTGGAAGACTAGCGGAGAACCTAGACATGGTCAAATCTGGTTCACGGGCGGAGCAAGTAGACATCCTCAAATATCCTGACTATCTCCAATTGGCCAATACAAAGGATGAAGCGATTGGTATCTGCACATACAGCCAGGCAGCACTCAAGGCGCTATCGATCTGTATGGTGTCATCGTGGCTCATCAAGGAGACTAGGAACAGTCTGAACAACCTGGCGAGAAACAATAAAGTCACAATTACCTGGATCCCAGGACATTCTGGTTGGAACGGTAATGAGAGAGCAGACAAGCTGGCCAAACTGGGAACCACTCTAGCACCCACGCAAGAAAAGCTTGCGAGAATGCCATACCAAGAAGGTCTTAACAGACTGAACGACAGTCTGAAAAACCAACAACTAAAGGCATGGACTAGCTACGAGGGAGGGCGAACAGCCAAAAGCCTGTTGGGTGAAGGAAACTCGCTCAGGGACAGGGCAGAGGAAATTCTGAAACTTAACAGAGCTGATATTAGAGTCATCGTAGAGCTACTCACAGGACACAACAACCTGAACAAGTTCCAACATCAAATTGGAAAACGACAATCTCCCGCATGCGAAAGATGCGGGGAAAATTCAGAAGAAACATCAATCCACTTTCTCAGTAACTGCCCAGCGCTAATCCAACAGCGTAGGAAATGGTTTGGTCCGGCCTTAACCGAACCAGAAGAAATTAGGAAACTCAGCGCCAAGCAAATCCTGGGTTTCAGTTTATCAGCTGGTTATATAAACCAGTGAGAATAAAAGCGGGGATAGAGTACAAGAGTCTACTGGCTAGGTGCTCTGAACCATTGCTCTGATGCGAAACGCTCGAGCATGGCTCGCTTACATACATACATACATACATGTTTATAAGAATCATTCTTATGGCGAAGTGTTGAAACACTTCGATTGACCATAAATATGCGCGTACGATTGCAAAATGATCCATCAGCACAAACATTTTCCGAACAATTACTAGATATTGGGAACGGTAAAATAGAACTACAACCAAATACGCAATGCATTAAACTGCCAGACAATTTCTGCACTGTTCTTCAGGAAAAAAATGAATTGATTCAGAGTGTTTTTCCGGATATACAGAATAATTACTTGAATCATAACTGGCTCAGTCATCGGACGATTTTGGCAGCCAAAAATGATGATGTTGACGAAATTAACTTCCAGATACAACAGTTGTTACCAGGCAATCTGATGTCATTTAAATCAATCGATACTGTTGTTAATGAAAATGAAAGTGTAAATTTTCCAATTGAATTTTTAAATTCACTAGATATTCCTGGAATTCCACCACATAATCTTCGATTAAAGATTGGTTCCCCTATTATTCTCCTACGTAATTTGAATCCACCTCAATTATGCAATGGTACGCGTTTGATCATCAAAAACATCACCGAAAATATTCTTGAAGCAACCATTTTAACGGCGAACTTTAAAGGAGAAGTGGTCCTGCTGCCACGTATTCCAATGATACCGTCAGATTCTACCATACCCTTTAGAAGGCTACAGTTTCCAATTCGTTTAGCTTTTGCCATGTATTTTGCCATTTTGACTTATTTATAAAGTCTCAAGGCCAAACAATATCCATTTGTGGTTTGGATTTGGAAAATCCATGTTTTTCTCATGGGCAATTATATGTTGCATGTTCACGTGTATGGAAACCGTCGAATCTATTTGTGTTAGCTACAGGCAGGTTAACCAAAAATATTGTGCACCGATTAGTGCTAAATTAAATTGAAATTAAAAGTATTTATAATTCAAAATCATAAATATTATTGTTAAAGATTTAAGACTATCTGCCCTACCTACCTCATTCATTTAAGTGTCACATGTTCTTTACTAACAACTTACAAAATTGAATAAAAATAATAATAAATATACTCATTTGTTACAAAATTGAATAAAAATAATAATAAATTTTAAAATTAATTCTTTTGTATTGATTTTTGCTTAATATAAACTGTAAGAACATTTAAATCAATCGCGCTCAAAGTCCTTCCTGTTCAAATCCCAATCCAGACGATTTTTATACAAGTTTTAACATTTCTGAAAATCTGTCATGGAGGCCGCCATATTTTTTTACAAATGGCATCTATGTAAAAAGCATATTGGTCCCCGTGACTGATGTTCTACTACCGTTCCTCTTAAATTGTTTACTACAATGTTATATAACAAAAATAAAAGCCACAGCAACGCGTGGCCGGGTCTGCTGGTATAATATATATTATTTTTAGTATATTATTTGAAATAGATATATTATTTAAACAATAAAAAAAAAAAAAAATATATATATATATATATATATATATATATATATATATATATATATATATATATATATATATATATATATATATATATATATATATATATATATATATATATGTGTGTATATATATATATCACCCATTCCAAGAACTAGCTTTGTATAATGTTGCTTTAAATTATTGATCGCTTGAGATCAGTAATTACGAAACCCCCAGGGGTGTTGGGGTATAAAATATAGAATATTTTGAGTATATTATTTGAAATAGATATGTTATTATGTTATTTTAAAATAAAAAAAATAAATAATTAAATAAATAAATATATATATATATATATTATATATATATATATATATATATATATATAGAAATTCTGTGAGGTCACCCATCCAAGAACTGACTATAATGTTGCTTAACATTACTCATCGCTTGAGATCAGTAATTATTAAACCCCCAGGGGGGTTGGGGTATATGATATAGAATATTTTGAGTATATTATTTGAAATAGATTTATTATTTAAATATATAGAAATAACACGCATAAATAAGTGATAAAAATCTAATGATATGAATTAAACAATCGTGGAATATTTGGAACATCACTATAATATAGTATTAAGAGTTTTATTCATAAATAAAAAACAATTATAAAAATATTATAATAAATATATTATAACTAGCTATTGATAACAAACTAAAATATTTTTGTACTAAAATATAATATAAACTACGCTCTACCATATGTAGCAAAAATTAGATTAAAAGATCTAAATAAGTAAAGAATAAATATAAAAGAATGTATTAAAATAGAAAAGGAGACGAAGTTAAATAATTGAAATGTATTATAAAGAATTATGATGTATAAAAAAAAATGAATGTAAAAAGATGTAGTAAAAATGTAGTAATTTAAAGATGTAATTATAAAATTATATAAATTTGACCGAATAGTATTTCTCTATATATATATTTATTTATTTTTTAATATTAAAATAATATATCTCTTTTAAATAATATACTCAAAATAATCTTTATTATATACCCCCCCCCCTGGGGGTAACGTAATAAATTATCTCAAGCGATCAATAATGTTAAGCAACATTATACACAGTTAGTTCTTGGATGGGTGCCGCATAGTATTTATATATATATATATATATATATATATATATATATATATATATATATATATATATATATATATATATTCATTTTTTTTTATTTTTAAATAATATATCTATTTCAAATAATATACTCAAAATATTCTATATTATATATCCCAACCCCCCTGGGGGTTTCATAATTACTGATCTCAAACGATGAGTAATGTTAAGCAACATTATAGTCAGTTCTTGGATGGGTGACCTCACAGAATTTCTATATATATATATATATATATATATATATAGAAATTCTGTGAGGTCACCCATCCAAGAATTATATTTATTTATTTATTTTTTTTTTAAATTATATATATAGAAATTCTATACGGTCCATCCAAGAACTAACTGTGTATAATGTTGCTTAACATTATTGATCGCTTGAGATAATTTCTTACGTTACGGGGGGATGTATATAATAAAGATTATTTTGAGTATATTATTTGAAATAGATATATTATAGATTATTATATTATATTATAGATTAGTATATAATATAGATTATTTTGAGTATAATATTTGAAATCGATATATTATTTTAATATTAAAAAAAAAAATATATATATATATAGAGAAATACTATTCGGTCAAATTTATATAATTTTATAATTACATCTTTAAATTACTACATTTTTACTACATCTTTTTACATTCATTTTTTTTTTATACATCATAATTCTTTATAATACATTTCAATTATTTAACTTCGTCTCCTTTTCTATTTTAATACATTCTTTTATATTTATTCTTTACTTATTTATATCTTTTAATCTAATTTTTGCTACATATGGTAGAGCGTAGTTTATATTATCTTTTAGTACAAAAATATTCAAGTTTGTTATCAATAGCTAGTTATAATATATTTATTATAATATTTTTATAATTGTTTTTTATTTATGAATAAAACTCTTAATACTATATTATAGTGATGTTCCAAATATTCCACGATTGTTTAATTCATATCATTAGATTTTTATCACTTATTTATGCGTGTTATTTCATATTAAACTTTATTACAGCTTTCTATTTTTTATTTTTGCTACATATGGTAGCGTATAAAGCTGTTTTATTGCCAATACACTGTGTTAACTTGAAGTATAACTAATTTAATTTAAATATACATAATTCATGCTCTTATTTAATTTGCTAATCCATTTTCTTTATTTTTCCGTCTAAAAATTGAGTGATTTATTTACAATCTGTTAACTGGTGGATTAAAATTCAACAAAATGGAGCTAAATAGATCGTTAGATGATCTTCACAGAAGTTCAACTACATCCAAAACATTGTTGGTGGTTTCGCAGAAACTCAACACAGTCCTAGACTGCATCGCACAACTTACAGAAAATACTCATCAACAGTCGCTGAATATAGCTAAGCTGAGTACAAACAATAATTCTAATTATAGTAACGATCTTGATACCTTACTAATCAAAGATCTAGGCAGTCGCGTTCCTGAATAAAATATACTCGAGCCAACCTCAATATTGCATTTTTGTAAGATTTAATCTCCATGAATATTGCAAATGAATCGGTCATTTTAAAGTTTCTTTTGTCAAAAATGTCTTCCGACTCCAGACAATTTTGGGCTTCTTTTATTACCAGAGAAATGCCGTGGCCTATGATTAAAAATAGACTCACTAAATTATGGTCTGGTGCGGAACAACACCAATTAATAGACAAATATGTGAGGCGAAAACAACAAATAAATGAAAAATTTTTTTACCTATGCATCTGACATTCGCCGGATTGCGAAGACACTATGTCCTCAGTTTACTCAAACGGAAACTATGGAAATTATTTTTGCCCATTTAAACCTAACTACAATGAACTTGATAACTTATGCGTGAAAGTTTAAGAAATTCAATCACGATTACAAACTTTAAAAATGTATTACTACCTTCGTCCTGTATTACTAAACTTACAACATCTCCCGGTACCTTTTCACAAATTTCAGTCAATACGTTGAACTAAGTAAATACAAATGGATGCAATTCAGAAGTGGATTCAAGTAGTCGTCTTCTCGGTCCGTCTTCTACACGTGATCAATCTCATGTGCTACAAGCCTCGCTGGCTTCGGGTAACTCTAGCAGTTATCCTATTACGAGTTATAATAACTCAAATTTATGTATTGATAACTCAAAATTGTGTAACAAACACAACCTTTATCTAGTCAGTCCGTGTAATCCGCACGTTTCGTGTTGTGATCAAAAGGTCCAATTGACCTCGAACAACACTAACTGTTGTTCTATTACGGGTTCGAATAACTCAAATTACCTTTTACACAATCGTCAAGGTAACGATTGTCAAAATTTTTCTCCGAATCGTAACGTTTCTTTTAACCGTAATCGAATTTCTTGCGCCTATTGTAAATCATTAGGACATCACATTTCGGAATGTAGGAAACGTAGAAATAATAATTCTAATTCAAATTCTAATCCAAATTCTAATTTATATTCAAATTCTAATTCTCAAATTCAGCAACAAGCGGTTTCGACTATCAATAATACTAATAATTCAAAAAACTAAATAGTAGCCTACATATCACAAAATCTTCTCTCCCTTTAGTACATATTAATTTTTATAATATTCCCGTTACAGCATTATTAGACTCCGGCAGTACATTAAATTTAATATAGTGTAAATCGAGATTATTACAAAATCGGTTATTATGAAATAAACTATGAAAATATCAAAGCTTATTTACCAGGATCATATTCTTTAGATATTAACAAATCCTGTAATCTTCATTTCAAAATTCATAAATTTAGTTGGGACGCGAAATTTTATATCACCGATGCGATCCCATATAATATTATTATCGGTTCAAATACCCTCTCATCATGTGACATAATTATAGATTTCTCAATTTCAAAAATTAGGTTTAATTTTAATCCGAATATCGCTGTTCCTTTCATAAAGTCAAAAAATCATCACAATTATATTTCTGTTATTTCTGAATATGCAAAGCAAACTTAAGTAATTACCAAACTTCAACTCTTAACATTATTCTGTCTAATTACGCTTCGGTTCTTACTAATGTTCCTGGATTAGCAAAAAACTTTGAATATAAAATATTTCTTAAAGACCAGTTCGTAAGTCTCCATACTACTTGCCTCCTGATAAATTAAAACTCTTAGAATCGCATATACAGGAATTAGTTGACCAAAATATCTTAGCACCGTGTCAAAGTCCGTACGCGAGTCCGGTATTTTTTGCTAAGAAACAAAATGGCGGCGTACGTCTATGTGCCGATTTTCGTTTTCTCAACACTAAGATACAATTCGACCCATTCAGCGCGTGTAGTATGAATGCTATTTTCAATTGTTTCGGTTCAGCGAAATATTTTTCAACTTTCGATCTAAATCAAAGTTTTTATCAGATTCCCCTAGCGGAAGAATCTCAACATATTACCGCTATTGTCACTCAGATAAGACAGTTTTTCCATAAAGTTTGCCTGTTCGGCATGGTTAATTCAGCCCAAGCCTTGAACCGATACCTAGTTAAAGAATTCGCCGATTTCCGTCGTGAAGGATTCTTCGTTCAATATTACGATGATTTAATCATTTACAGTTCTTCACTCGATGAACACATTAATCAAATAGATAGAGTTCTAAATCTTTTTAAAAAACTAAATTTAACAATCAATCCTGATAAGCTTTAGCTTTGTATGACTCGTTTAAAATTATTAGGTCATGTGGTTTCAAACCAGGGTAGAATTCCTGACCCCGACAAGTGCGCTGCAATTGTAAATTTAACTTTCCCTCGAAGGTTAAAAGAACTTCAAAAATTCATTGGTATGTGCGCATTTTATTCCAAGTTCATTCCTAATTTTAGCACCATTATCGCGCCCTTAAACGCGCTAAAAAAGAAAAATGCGAAGTACGTTATCGAAGCGCAGCACTACAATGCCTTTGAGTCTTAAAAAAAGCGTTCACCTACGTTATTACGGTTTCCTGATTTCAATAATAAATTTATTCTAACAACTGATGCTAGTTCGAAAGGCATAGCGGCTACGTTAAGCCAGGAATTCGAAGATGACGCCATCCGATTGAATTCTTTTCTCGTAGGCTCCAAAACGCCGAACATAGGTATAGTGCACATGAACTTGAACTCTAAGCAGTTGTGAAATCACTATTTCACTTTAAAGATTATTTACTCGAAAGACCGTTCATTCTCGAAACCTATTGTCATAGTTTATTGTGGCTTTTCAAAACACCACAATCATTCAATAAATTGTCCCGGTGGATCCTTCAGATATCTCGTTTTAATTTTTCTCCGGTTCACGTAAGAGGTCAAGGCAATTACGTTAGCGATGCATTGTCTCGACTTTTTACTCAAGTAGATAATAATGTAATAGATGAAGATTTTTCAGAATCAGATCCGTCAGCATTGTTAAATACTTTAGTTCATTCGTCCCCCCAGGGATATTTATCCGTACGTGAGGCACAGAAAATGTCCGAATTTTGTCGTCACATTTATACTGATATTTCGTCAGGAAAAAATGTTAAGCACTTCTTTATTCGCGATGGTTTGCTTTGTCGTTTCGTCGGAAAGAATCGTAATAAAAGAATCGTTTTACCAGAAACTATGCTAGATTTTATTTTGGAATATTTTCACTCTACCGTGCATTTTGGCATCACCAAAACGTTCCGAGACATTAGTCGTCGTTTTCGGATGCCAAATCTTTTTCACATTGTAAAGAAATATGTAAATTCCTGTCTCGTTTGTGCTGCTACAAAGCCATCCAATATCAACTACGATCCGGAGATTTCCCTGATTCCCCAAAAAAATAGATGGGAACAATTATACATAGATTATGTGGGTCCGCTAATTACGTCTACTGATGGTTTCCGTTATATTTTAGTTATTGTGAATGCCTTTTCTAAATTTGTCATCGCCAAACCAACACGTCGAATGACCGCTCAAGTTACAATTAAAGTTCTTCAAGATGTATTTTATACATTTGGATTTCCGAAAATTTTGACGTCGGATAATGGGAGCGCATTCAGATCAGTGAAGTTGACCGATTTTTTGTTACGCCATGGAGTTCAAGCTGCCTATACTGCTCCGTACAATCCAAGAGCAAATTTGTCCGAGAGGGTTAACCGTAATATCAAAGTTAATCTTTCCGCAATTATTAAATCGACCCAACAACAACATAAAAATTGGTCAACGCTTTTACTATATGTTGTTTTCATTCATAATCGTACATATCATGAAACGATTAAAAATGCACCAGCGTCGGTTATGTTTGGTCGTGAGTTTATGACTTCATTGAATTAAATTTTGAAAATCAACCTGACTGAGCAGTCGATAAATTTAAACGATGTATCAAAATTCTTCGAGCACTATGGATCAGAAGTTCATCGATCGGTCAGTGGAACTTGAAGAGTGTGATACGAAGATCAGACGCAAAGCGCACATTACACATCTTAAGAAGATTTCATAGCAGCACAAACTCTCCTCCTTCATATTGGTGATCTAGTTTTATTATTTTATTTTTTATTTTTTTTTAAGCACGGGTTGGATGTAGCGATTTTTATCTTTACTCAATTTTAAAATATTAATCAAATTTAACTTCATTATAAAAAAAGTCGCTCAGAGTTCAAATCATTCCGATACTGTGGTATATTTTTATTATTCAGCAGGGATGTGCGCGCGCATTTTGTTTTTGTCATTTAAAAAAAATATATATGTTACTTAGTTGTGAACATTAAAACGTTCTTCTTCACTAGGCTTTGGTAATGTATACACATATAATACGGATAGAGTACCGATAACTTCTTGACTAGACAGTTGAAGTGAACGCAACTCAAACAAACACACATGCTTCTTGAACCGGTTTTAATGTTTAACACAACATCATGGTATCAGTATTGGTTTGAAAAATAACCTAACATTGAAGATGCCTCGTGGTACAAAGGCAAAGGTCGGAACGATTTGAATAGAACATAAAAATTACTATAACGATTAGTAAGTTACACGAATATTCCTTGTTTTATAATTCAGGTATGTAGGCTAAGTTTATATCTTTACCTCTTTCGTTCAATTTCGTTCAAATATATATGATAAAATGGCGTGAGTAAGCAAGAAAAGTGATTAAAATAAAAGTGTTATTTCGTTTAAATAAATTGAAATTTTGGTTGTTAATAACTTAAATTTTATTAATTTAACAACAAATAGTAATTAAATCTTGTGAAATGTATTAAATTGTGGTTATTTTGTGAAATAAACGTATAAAATATATGGCTATTTTGGGGTATAATTTCGAAAAAAAGTTCGATAACTCGAAAAATAGGCAAAAACAAGAAAGTTAGTAGAGTTCATTTTCGTCTTATTTTGGCTTGTTTTATCATAATTAAAAGTCAAATCATGGCGCCCTGGATATCGTAATCACCCCTCAAAACGTCGTATATAAAAAATTTAGAAAAAATTTCTTTTAAACAGTAAAATAATGCATCATTTAAAAATAATATTTTTCTTGCGTAGTATTGATATTAATACTAATCATGTGACGCTATATATATATTAACTGTTTAAATAAACTATGATGATAAATTGAATTGATTTACCTTCAGGACTATCAGTATCGCAACTGATATTTCCAAAATATGTGACACAACCGTGTGGCTTACACGATTCACAGTTTTGATATGCTGGATTTTCACACGTTTCACCATTGTAATTTGTTTCTATACATGCACATTTCCACCAGTTTTTTGACTGAGATGCTGTTGCATGTTGTTTTAAAGCTGCGAAGACGCCTTGACCATTACATTTTTCAATTGAACCCTCGTATATGTCTATATCATTAATTTCTCCTTCCATAGCGTTGTATTCATAATCATAATAATCCAATGTTTCATTTTGTTCAACAATTTCATGGCAATAAATGGGATAATTCTTATATATTTCCAGAGATAGAGACAAATAAAAAAATAAACATGTAATCAACATTTTTTTGCTATATACGTTTTTATTCGTCGTGTATGTTGAAAAATTTCAATTAAGTTTTAGATTTAAAAGTCTTTGATTATAACCATAGAAATGAATATTAATTTACTAGTACAATCTTGGATTCAATTTAAATTTTACAACAAACTTTTTAACAAATAATTTAACCGCCGAAAAAGCTGAAAAAAAATAAACTTAAAAAAAATAATAAGTTCTAAAACTAATTTAAGCATACTTAAGTAATCGACGTAAGCCGACGATGCCTAAGAAATATTGCTTGACGCTGATTCAAAATTATACTATACTATAAATATTAATGTTATATATTATATTAATGCAATATATTATAATTATTATTACATACTGTACTATACAATCAATATTCAGGTTAATTAATCACTATAAATAATTATTAAAATAAATACTTAGGAATATTTACATTAGTTTAAGAACTTAGTTATTAAGGTTTACTATTTTTTTTTTGTTACAATTTTTCGGAGGTATAATGTTTTTGGTTCTAAAATTTGTATTTTTATTTTTTACTCATAGGGAAGAATTTCGTTTTCCAAATTTATATGGGACTAGCAACGAGGTATACCATTTCCAATAAAAAAAGAATTATCAAAATCGGACACTACTCTGTGAAAAATTATGAAGTTTTTTCATCGGTTGAAAATAAAGAATAGTTTTTGTAATAAACTTGAGTTGGACAAAATTATCCGAAAATTTGAAAAATTTTAAGTTAAGAAATTTTGAACTTATCGACATTTCTTTTAGCTTTAATGCTTTATAAACTATTTATGTAATCAATGTAGTCATCTTGTGAAAGGATGGTGATCGTGTCGACTCACAATTTTATTTTATTTTTACAGTTTCATAATATAATCTCTATATATGGAGTTGGGGATTAACGTTGATGTGGAAGATGTTTCTTAAAGTATTGAACTGTGAGTATATCGTATTTCATGTTTGTTAGAAGAGTATCGATATACATTTGTAATGATTTATATGTGTTTGATTGATGACTGATGAGTTGGTTACTTGTTCCCCACCAATTAGCAGTACTCATCACAGTATAGAATGATACTAGTTCAGTTGAGTTAAATACTTCGTAATGTATGTATAAGATATGAATAAATCTTTTGTTTACCAAACAAGTCGTTTTATCATTGAGAGAATACCCGTTGAAATCTGACAGGTTATGCGCCCAAAATACACGCGTATGTGAAATAGTTATAAATAAAAATAAAGTATGAAAATGTCGGTCGTAAATTCATTACAAAACATTGACAAATTAAATGATGAAAATTATGAATCGTTGAAATTATAAATGCGAAATATTCTAGTGTGTAGTGATTTATGGAGTCACGTAAATGGAAATGAATTGAAAACAGAAACAAAGGCTACAGAATGGGACAAAAAGGATCAAAAAGCGTTGGCTATGATTATATTAAACATAACGCAAGGTCAGTTAAATTATGTTAAAAATGCAGAAACTTCAAATAAAGCTTGGAATGAACTTAAATCAATTCATGAATCAAAAGGCCCGGTAAGAAAACCAACATTGTATAAACAATTATACAGAATGAAGAAAACTCAGGATAGCTCAATGACAATATACTTAAATGAATTTTCAAGTAAAACTGAACAATTAAAAGAAGCTGGTATAGAAATTCCAGATGATTTGCTTTCAATAATGTTATTAGGGTCGTTACCTGAAGAATATGAAAATTTTGCAGTGGCTGTCGAGTCACGAGATGATATACCAAGCGTTAGCAGACTTAAAGTAAAATTAATTGAAGAGTAAGTACGACAAAAAGAAAGAGGCGGTCGATTTGAATTAGATAATGCAAGTTTGTGTAATGAGGCCTTATATACAAGATATAAACAATCAAACACAAAACGTTTTACACAAAACACAAACAGAAATTACCCACAACAGCAACAAAGTTTTAATGGAAAGTGTTATACTTGTGGAAAATTTGGACACAGAAGTTCCGACTGTTATATTAATAAAAAAAAAGAAGAACCTTCTCCGAATGCAAATGCGATGACTGCCATAGCTTGTAATGTTGAAACTACACAGTCAAATATTTGGTGTTTGGACAGTGCAGCTACAAGACATATATGTAATCAAAAAAAAAAAATTTAATTACCAATTAAATTTTGAACAAGAACAAACCGAAAATAATGAAGAAAACGAGAATTTATCATATGTAAAAACTGTAAGAGAAGAAAGTAAAGATAAGGATCCACAAGCCCCCAGCAGCGAACAGGATATATTTATGAAAAATGCAGAAGACACAAAGGAAATATTTGATACACAAAATTCAAAAGAACCAAATTCGGAAAATTTTTATACAGATGAGTATAGAAACATCGAAAGCAAACGTGGTCGTGGTAGACCAAAAATACTTCGAACAGGTCAGCGGGGTAAACCCAAGAAAATTTACGTTGAAAAGAAAACAGAAGAAACCAGTCAATCTGAGGAAGATTCAACAACTGTAAATGAAGCCCTTGACCGTAACGATGCCGATTTGTGACTAGAAGCGATGGAAAAAGAACACCAAACATTAAAAAGAAATGAAACGTGGACATTAGTTATCCGACCTGAAAACAAAAAAGTACTTACCAATAAATGGGTTTTTAAAATAAAAAGAAACTCAAAAGGACAGATAGAAAAATACGAAGTTCGTTAAGTAGCACGAGGGCATGTACAAAAGGAAGGAATCGATTACGATGAAGTATTTGCTCCGGTAGCGAGATATGAAATAATTCGCACACTTCTTGCGGCCGCTGTAGAAAATGAAATGCATGTACACCAGATGGACGTCATGTCTGCGTATATACAAGGAAATTTACATGATGAAATATACATGGAACAACCAGAAATGTTTGTTGAAAAAGAAAATCCAGAAAAAGTTTGCAAATTAAATAAACCAATTTATGGATTTAAACAGTCAGGACGTGAGTGGTATAAAAGATTGGACAGATTTGTGAGTGAACAAGGTGGATACCAGAATGAAGCTGACCCATGTGTTTATGTATTTGGTGAAAACGAGAAACGAGTTATAATGATAATCTACGTAGGCGATATTTTGCTGGCCTCTAAATGTTTGAAAGAAATGGATAAAGTGAAAGAAAAGCTAAAAATGGAATTTGAAATAAATGATTTGGGGAAAGTATCTGATATTTTAGGAATTCGTATTGAAAGAGAGGGTGGAATAGGAAAAATGAAACTAACACAAGAAAAATACGTTAAGGAATTGTTAATAAAATTCAATATTAATTCAGCAGACATTGTAGCCACGCCTATGTGAATCAAATACAAAAATATCAAAAGAACTTGGACCAAAATCAGACACAGAAAGAGAAGAAATGAAAACACGCCCTTATCGTGAACTAATCGGTGGATTAATTGATTTAGCAAACGCAATAAGACCGGACATAGCAGTGGTAGCAAGTGCTTTAAGCCGTTTTTGTACGGATCCCGGGGAACAACATTGGTTCCTAGCAAAAAGAGTGTTAAGATACCTAAAAGGTACTTCAA
>CM035595.1:59694409-59768453 GCA_020423425.1 Chrysopa pallens
GAATTTATTTAAATATATTGTGAGAAAATGAGGAGTCAGCATAATCCATAGTATGGAGATCTTCAGTTGTGGTAAATTCCAGTACACGACAATCCTCCCCTATTAAAAGAATTTCTGCAGTTTCTTGAACGAGGAAATTCTTAAAGTTTGACTTGACGGATTGGTATTTAAACGGATATTATTTAAATATATTGTGAGAAAATGAGGAGTCAGCATAATCCATAGTATGGAGATCTTCAGTTGTGGTAAATTCCAGTACACGACAATCCTCCCCTATTAAAAGAATTTCTGCAGTTTCTTGAACGAGGAAATTCTTAAAGTTTGACTTGACGGATTGGCCGACGACCAGTAATACTTGATGATTCTGATGGTTCGCGCCTTCGGGGTTGTAGAAGAACAGTTTCTTGAGTTGGCTCGTATACTATTTTGGATTCGTATGGTTGAACTTGATTATTTCTGTTTTCTCCAAACAAGCAATTATAGAAGTTGAATGTATTTCCATTTGACTTTTTGCATGGAAGTAAGCAGTTGACTGTTTTTGAAAATAGTGTTGTAAATACTTTGAAGATTCCATATTTGTAAGTGTAGTAACAAATGATTAATGATACCGCACCAAGTCCGAGGTAGCATAGCCATATGTAAATTACGTTCTCGTACTTGATTATAAACGGTTTGTTTAATTGTGTTTGTAGTTTTTCATCCATTTTGCTCAGTTGATGTTGCGTATACTTGATTTCGTTTAAATCCAGATTTCTTAGTTTGATTGGTTTTAGTTGTTCTGGACTAAGTTTTTCTTGTTTGAATAAATATTTGCAACAATCGTCTTCCAAAATGTTTACTTCTGGGATTTGTAAATAAGTAGTTATGTTTCGAATTGATAGTTCTGGTTGTAGAATAATGTTATTTGTGATAAAGCGACAATCTCCATTTATTTTTAGTAGACCCATACCATTTAGAGTTGATTCTTGATCTTCTCCAGTGTTACAGAGTAGACTTCCTTTTGTTGATTTTGACAATTTAAATAACCATTGGTTTTCGGATACTTGTTGCCATATTTCGGGTTGAGCAATAATATTTGTTGTTTTACAAGATTTTGGTATATTTTGACTATCTAAATCAAACATTTCCAACTCACAAATGTCAGTTGAACTTCGTTCCATTGTGTCAATGTGTTTGCAAATATACAAGTCATTTAGACGAATGCATTTGTCAAGCTGTTTGAGTAATGCGAATTGTGATTTACCTCTGCTTGATATTAAATAAGGGTAATCAATTGTGATATAGGATATTTGACTTGAATTTTTATGTGGAGTAGGTAAAGGAAATACTTGAAATATGTTGAACTCTGAAATTTGCGCTATGGGAACTTTAATTAATATTACTAAAGTCGATTCTTTTATGAAGGCTTTAACTTCCATAATTTTATAATAATATTCAATATTTTCTGGTTCTATTTTGATTGGTAATGATAGCGATGTTATTTGTTTTAATTCGTTATAAAGTGTTGTAGGATTAATTATGTTATAATCGATAATTCCGTGTCTTATAAGCGTTAGAATCATACTGTAAGATTGTAGCTGTCTGATATTTATATCATTTATTTCTTTTATTAGTAACAAATGATCTAATATTTGTATTTCTAAAGAATTTTCATTAATTGCTGTGGTGGATTTGTTTACAAATTTATTAAAAGAGTTAATATTAGCATTTAATTCTTGTTCGGCGTCTTGTATTGTTTCTAAAGTTTTATTTAAGGTATTCATGGTATCTGAAAGTATTTTGATTTGATCTTTCATCATTAAGTGAGTGGTTTTACGATCATCAATTAGAGAGTTAATTGAATTAGAATAGAATTCAGAATCGTCTGAATCCGGAGTGCCTACTAACCATTTAAGTATTTTAGACCCTGCATTAATTAGACCTCGACGTTTTCTAAGAAAAGTTTTTGCGGTAGTTAATTTATTTGGTTGTAAGTTATGCGATTGAACAGTATTAATTAATGATTTAATTTCAGTTAATTGTTGCATTAGTAACTTTTGTTGAAGTTTACAAGCTGCTGCGTTTGAATGATTACTTGGTATCATAAAACATAAAGCGTAAGATTTATGGTAAAAGCGTGTTGCTAAATTTAAATTGTCATTAAAAGTAGTTGTATTTATAAAGTGTAGTAGAGTTAATTGTTGGTTACATAATTTTGCATTTCCAAGTCGTTTGAAAAACAATGATTTTTCAATTTGTTCCACCTGTAGTTCTGCCGTCGTCTGGTGGATTGACATAAGCACGAATAATATGAACATCATCTAAAATGTAATGTTTTAAATTATTCTCGTGATACGTCTTATTGCACTTTTTCATTTTTATGGTTACTGTGTGTGATTCAGGATGGACTGAAATGACTTTGAAAGGGCCTCTGAAACGATTGTTCAGCTTCCCTGGTGCTGCTTGGCCTTCTTTAATTAGAACTTCATCTCCAACGTTAAATGTTCGAGGTTTGGTTTGTTTTTTGTCATATTGTGCTTTATTAATTTGTTTACTTTTTGTTAAGTTTTCTCGTGCTGCTGTCCTTAAGCGTTTTATTTTTTCTTGGACTTCTTTTGATAAATTTTGGTAAGTTTTCTTCGATGTATTCTTTTCGAATGTTGTTGGGATATTTGGTTCTATTCCAAATATTAAGGTATATGGAGTTTCATTCGTTGATCGATTTTTATGACTGTTGAATGAAAATGTTGCCAAATATAACATTTCATCCCAATCATTCATATCCGCGTTGATATAGGCTCGGAGATAATTTTCAATATATGAATGCGTCCTTTCTAATGATCCATTGGTCTGTGGATGGTACGGTGATGTAAGTTTTTGTTTTATGTTAAATAATTTGTTAACTTCTTTTATTAGAGCGCTGGTAAAAACTGGATCTTGATCTGTGAGAATTGCTTTAGGGAAACCAAATGTACATGCGTATTTCAGGAAATAGATGGCTGTTGTTTCGGCTTTTCTATCGGCCATTGGGAAAGCTTGTAGATGTTTTGTTAAATGATCTTGAATTGTTAAGATGAACTTGTTGCCACTGGATGTGACTGGTAAAGGACCAACAAAGTCCATTGAAATTTCATCGTTAAAGTTTTCTGCCGTGGTAGTAATGACCATTGGTGCTTTATTTAAGTGAGAAGATTTTGCTTTCTGACATGTAGGACATTTTTTGATATAGTTTTCCACGTATGTCTTCATACCTTTCCAAAAATATTTTTCCCGGAGTTCGCTATAAGTTCATGAAACACCTGGGTGGCCTCTGAGTGGTGAATCGTGATATTCTTGTAAAAGTCTTTTCTTTTCTTCATCAGTTCTGATGATGGTTGTGGTTGTTCCTTCCTCAGATATGGCATCCTCATTTATTTCGTCTTCATTGGCTTTAGCTTCGTTTGTATTTTCTTCGTTTGGTATGATGACAACATCATCATCATTTTGGTTTGATGTAGATGGAACAGGTTCCATTTGTTCATTGTTTTCTTCATTTGATATGTTCAGTTCGTCCAGTAGAATATGTTGTATTTCATCTTCAGTTAGAAGCGTACTGTAACTTATGTTTTCGGCATCGATCTTTTCGATATTATTATTAAAGTGGTATAAAAGTAAGTTATTTAAATATTTTAAAGTAATTGATTTATCTATAAGTTTTAAATCGACGAGGGTATTGAAGTCGGGTGAAGTGAGTGCCACTTCATCAATTGTTTCGTAAAGAGTTTTTTGATTAATTTTATAGTTTTCATGTTGTTTTAAAATTAATAAAATTATGTTTTGATTTACATTTTCTTTTCTTAAAACTTGACTCTATGTTAGCATTTTGAATTTCGTTTAAAGAGAAATTTTTTAATATAAATGTTTTTAAATTTTCGTTTATGTTTAAACTTTTAGTACATGAATTATTATATTTTTAATAGTTGATATTTCACAACCTGGGTTATATCGTATTATTGGGTTTGATTTTTTATGAAATTTTTGAAAATCTTCATAGGATTTTTCTTTATCAATCATCGCAACAAATATTGGGCGACTTAGAGTGTCTGCTGTGTAATTAGTTTTTCCCGGTGTATAGTTTATTTTGTATTGGTAATTAATAAGTTTGAGTCTCCAACGTACCAGTCTGCTAGTAGGGTCTTTAACCGAATTTAACCAGACTAGGGGGCGGTGATCGGTTTTCACCAAAAATTCTCGACCATAGAGGAAATGATGAAAGTTTTTTATAGTTTTTATAATAGCGAGGCATTCTTTCTCTATTGTTGAGTAGTTTTGCTCGGCTTTGTTTAACGTATAAGAGTAGTATGCAATAGGCAAATCTACCCCATCATAAGATTGTGTTAGTACCCCACCTATGGCTAGATTTGAGGCATCTGTGGTAATTGAAAACATTTTATAATCATCGGGATATTGAAGTATTGGTGCGGATGTAATTTTTGATTTTAAAGTTTCGAATGATTTTTTACAATTTTCGTCAAACACATATTTTTGATTTTTCTTTAACAATTTTGTTAAAGGTTTGGCTATTTCACCATAATTTTTGATAAATTTTCGGTAGTATCCAGTGATACCCAGAAAACTTTGAATTTGCTTTACATTTTTTGGTTCGTTTAAATTTAATATTTTTTCAATTTTTTCTTTTTGTGGCTTTATGCCTGAGAGGGTTATTGTATGGCCCAAATATTTTAATTCCTTTTGGAGGAATTCACATTTGTCCATGTTAATTTTTAAATTATTATTTTTAAGTATTTGTAAAACTTCTTTTAAGTATTGTATGTGTTCATCTAAACTTTTTCCGAGAATTATGAGGTCGTCTAGATAACACATGCATTTATTTTGTAAAATTTGGTCATGGAATATTTCGTTCATCAAAGTTTGGAACGTTGCGGGCGCGTTTACCAAACCAAATGGCATACGCAGAAATTCAAAATGGCCGTTGCCAACAGTGAATGCTGTCTTAGGAATATCCTCAGATTTGATCGGAATTTGATGAAAACCGCTTGCCAAATCGAGGGCTGTAAAATATTTGTTTCCTCCTAAGTTTGATAATATTTCGTCAATTCTTGGAATTGGATAATTATTGGGGATTGTTTTTTGGTTAAGCATCCTATAATCTATGACCATGCGATATTTTTTAACGTTTGAATGGTCCGATTTTTTGTCGACTATCCAAACAGGAGAGTTGTGTGGACTTTTACTTTTACGAATTATATTGTTTTTTAAAAGTTCGTCAACTTGCCGTTGAGCCTCTTCGCGTAAATGTTTTGGCAATGGATAAATTTTATTTTTTATAGCAATATTCTCATCAGTCAATTTAATTTCATGTTCAATTTTATTAGTGCAACCCGGTATATCATTTTCTAATTTAACAATTGAATTATATTCCATAACTACTTCCGTTAGTTTGGATTTCTCTTGTTCAGTTAATTTGTCTGTATGTAAAAGTTTCAATATTTCATCCTTCCTAGATGGTTCAATTTTAGTATTGAAAATTTGTACGGGGTCTAAGCAGATTGAATTTGTTTTGTAATTAATTATGGCGTTATGCTTAGATAGAAAGTCCGTACCCAAAATTTCATCGTATGGAACAGTGTCACTGTCCACTAAGTGAAAGAAATGATGAAAATTTTGACCATTTTTTGTCATATAAACTGAAACAAGTCCGAATGATGTAATTTGTCCGTCTGTTATTCCTTTAATTGTTATTTTGATATCTGATTTTATTTCGGTTTTATGATTTGGGTTTAAATTATTAATTTTTAATAAACTAACGCTTGCACCTGTATCTATTAGAAAATTAAATTGATTGTTTCGAGAATGTTTAGAATTAAATATTAGTTTTTTATCATTCATTGCATTTGGAAGTTTTGTGAAGCCCACTGTGTTGATTTGCTCGTAGTTGGAGCTTCCACTAACCCGAGCGAGTTGTAGTTTAAAGAATTAGAAGTACTTGGATTATTTGAGTTAGTATTGTTTTCATTATTTATGTTATTTGTGCCACTATTTGTGTGAGCTACTTTGGGATTTGAATTATTTAAATTTTCTTTAAACCGTTTTTTACGGCATTCGTCTATAGTATGCCCTTTGAATTTACAATACGTACATTGTTTCACATTATTATTTGAACGTGATGTTTCTCCAGTACTATTGGATTGAAAATTATTTTTATTTTTACAATCTTTAGTATTATGATTATTTTTTCTACAAATCTTACAATATTTTCGCGAATTATTTGATTGATTGTTATTTAAGTGTGTATTTCTAAGTTGATTTTGCATATTAATAAATGCTTCTTCCTCACTAGCAATGGAAAGAGCTTCATTCATTGAATTACAATTTTTATGTCGTAAAATATTTGAAATTTCTGGTTTACAATGATGTGTAAACCGTCTTAAAGCCATATCTTCGATTAATGCTAATTTACCAATCAACATAGATTTAGAGGTAGTTTTTTCTTTAACTTTTTGAATTATGCGTGAATTTAAACGTTCAATACGCGAATAGAATTCTTTAATTGATTCATTAGGTTTTTGTTTGCATGTTTCAAGTTGTTCTTGTAAAAATGTTAAGCTTTCAGTTATTTGAAAGATTTGTTCTAATTTTTCTTTTAAATTTTCAAAAGTTGTGATATTAGTAGCATTTAATTTATTTTTTACATTAGAAGATACTTTAGAAAATATTAATGCAGTAAGCGCTCGTTTTTGGGAGTCTTGAGCTAAACTTAATGCGTTTTCAGAGTTTTGTAGAAAGTTTTGTAATTCGGATGGATTACCGTTGTATGGTGTTATCATTTGTGCGAGAAATGATATTGGAATTTTTTCAGGTAAAGAAATTGAATCGTCATCCTCAGGGAAATCATGGACAGGAGAATTATTTCGTGATGAATGAGAGGACATTATGAATAGAATAGAATAAAAATTTTTTGCAGAAGTAAAATAAACAATTCGCTTACCTTGATACAAGCTCGGCTATTGCTGCGTCTAGACCTGCACTGGTTTTTGAATTGTTTGATTGTAAAGTTGTAATTGTTGAATCACCGTTGAATTGTTGCACAAGCACCGTCTTGACCTGGTGTTTCCAAGCTGGTAATGTTTGTACACACAAATTTTTAAGTTTATCCAACAATAACTTTAAATATGTTGTATCCTGGCAGGATCGCCAATTTTGTCGTAACCTCCAATTCTATTATAGGAAAACCAATTTGGTTCCACAATTGTTACTTGTTTTCCAAAGAATCGAATTCGACTGGAAATCCTGATGTTCTGGTTTAACGGGATCGCAACTTGATTTTTTCGGTAAATACAAGAAACGGAGCTTTGATCTTTACTTTATTAAATTTTCGACGTCGTGTTGATGTTCACTTTTCCTTTTATTGATTTTAACTTATTGTTATTGGCTATTAAGGTTTATTCTTTAATTATAACACTTTTGTTGAATTAAAAATACTTTGTTGATTTTTTATTTAATTATAATTATTTAGAATACAATAACAGTTACAATTATTAAAATAATGTATAAAATTCTAAACATTATTACTTGTTAAAATTAGATTAAAAACTGAACAAAGACTCTAAAAATTTTACTTGTTAAAATTTGATCAAAGACTAAACAACGACTCTAAAAATTTTACTTGTTAAAATTTGATCAAAGACTAAACAACGACTCTAAAAATTTTACTTGTTAAAATTTGATCAAAGACTCAATTAATTTGAAAAAATAATTTTATTTTATAATAAAATTAAAGCAAAGCTTGCAAAAATGATTTTATGAGAAAATAATGTTATTTCAAGGTTTTACTGTAGAAAGGAATTTATTTAAATACATTGTGAGAAAATGAGGAGTCAGCATAATCCATAGTATGGAGATCTTCAGTTGTGGTAAATTCCAGTACACGACATATATATATAGATATATATATATATAGATATATATATATATAGATATATAGATATATAGATATATAGATATATAGATATATAGATATATAGATATATATATATATATATATATATATATATATATATATATATATATATATATATATATATATATATATATATATATATATATATATATATATATATATATATATATATATTCTATGCTGTCACCCATCCAAGTACTAACTGTGTATAATGTTGCTCAACATTATAATATATATATTTTAATATATATATAATATATATAATATAATATATTTATATATTTTAATATTCAAATAATATATCTATTTCAATAATTATCCTCAAGTCGATTCTAGCACACTTTTCCATAAGATTTAACATAGGGACTAATTGTGATTTTACTTCCGGTGTAAGCTGATAAGGAAATGATTGTGGTTAAATTAAAATAATACATTTAAAACCGCAAAATTTAATAAGACATTGTTTTAATTAAATAATTGGAATATGTCGTACCATTCGCAGTTGAGGGTAGCGGCCGGGTTTTTACAGCCAGTGTTTTGCGCACCCGGTTGTAAATGTTAATTACAACTGAGTAGCCAACATAGTCGCATTGTAAAGTGGAAATAATTGTGGCTTACGATGTAGTGTTTTATATAATTGTGGTTAATTAACTGTAAGGAAAAATTTAAATAAAATATTGAATAATAAGAGTTTGCGGTATATGTTTTTTGTTAGTGTTATCTGTTTAAAAAATATAAGAATTTGGTTAATTAACAATGAGGAAAAAAATGAAAATTCAGTGTATTCCTCAGTGTGTATTTGGAGTCAATAATTTGACGTGGATAAACTATATTTTGCATATAAATACGATGTTTCTATTCGATTAAAATTACTTATATATTGGACTGATATTCAATAACTTGTCTTGTTAAAAAATGGCTGCAGTAGTGGAATTGAGCAAGTCAATGGTGGAGAATATGAAGAAAGCTTTGCTTCCACTAAATAAAAAACCAACTATTTTGGAAAAGTGGGTTAACAAATGAACAGTGAATATTCGACAGTTAAATAAACATTTAAAAACTTGTGATTGTATTGGCACAAAGAGGAATCTCCAAACAAGTATTAGTGAAATGATGGAGAATTTCGGACAATGATGAAGACAATGCTACATCAAGGTGGTAATAATAAACCACGTACACTTAATGTAAAACGTATTCAATGGAGGAATATGGAGTCAGCGTTTGACAGCCGAATTAAGAATAGTATAATTGTTAATTTAACACATAAAGATCCAAAATAATTTTAGACGATGCACGGTGTATGTTATACGACAAATTAGGAATGTTTTAAAGCATTTCAATCAAATCAAAGTAAATTCAACATTTTGTGGTGAATTTGTAAAACAATACAATGATGACGAAGTTTACGAATTTTTAATACTAAGAATCAAGTTATTGATCGAATTTCAAATTTAACGAAATGGTACCAGGAAAACATACAAAAACCAATTTTAGTACAGCTAGAAGAATTTCAAGAACGAGACAGTGGTTGGGCCTTAAATGCAGTAGTAAACTTAATGATTAATATTAACAAATATGAAACGTTCAGACGTTCATCATATATTGAAGTACCTGATGTAATAAAGAGAAAAAAAGCTTGTATTAACGTTAAAAATTATGATTATGCTTGCTTTGCGTCGGCTGTGACGTCAGCATTGCATCCAATTGAGAAAAATCCCCAGCGTGTTTCACAATATCCACATTATTCGCAGGTGTTGAATTCAAATGGTATAAACTTTCCGATGGAACTAAAACAAATACCATATTTGAAAAACTGAATGATATAAGTATAAATGTGTTTGTTTTAAAATTAAAAAAAACTAAGTACAGTGTTGTGCCAACTTTGTTAACAAATAATAAAAGAAAGAAACATGTAAATTTACTAATGGTTCAAGATGTGTATTTTGATGAAGAAGATGATGATAATGATGATGATGAAAATAATAATGATGAGAAAATTGATATCAAATACCATTATTGTCGGATTAAAAATTTGTCACGACTTGCATCAAATCAACTGAATAAACCATAAAAAGTTTTTTTGTGAACGATGTTTACGTTATTTTCGTGATGAACAAAAACTTTTAAAACATAGTGAAGAGTGCGAAAAAATGAATGACTGCAAAGTTATTTTGCCTACAGAAGGTAATAACATGATATATTTTAAAAATTTTAGTAATAAGGAACGAGTACCGTAACGAGTTTATAATCTATGCCGATTTTGAATGTTTATTGAAACCACTTACTCCAGAAAATAATAAAAATTCACAACGTTATCAACAACATGAAGCATATAGTGTGGGTTATTATTTTTGTTGTTCATATGATGATACTCTTAGTTATTATAATTCGTATAGAGGAGTGAATCCCGAACTATGGTTTGTAGATGAATTAAAGGAAATGGCTGAAAAAGTTGAATATATATATGCAAATCCTGTATCTATGAACGAGCTTAGTGACATTGAAAAACAACAATTTCGGCAAGCTTCTGTGTGCCATATTTGTGAAAAAGCTTTGGGTAATGATCGTGTTCGAGACCATGATCACTTAACGGGAAAGTTTCGTTCTGCCGCACACAGCGAGTGTAATTTAAATTACCAAAATTCACGGACAGTTCCTGTTGTGTTCCATAATTTGAGTGGGTACGATGCACATTTTGTAATTATGGAATTGGCTACAGCGTTTGAAGGCAGAGTAGATTTATTACCTATAAATAAAGAAAAATATATATCGTTCACCAAAAACATTGTTGGTAGTGATGTAAAATTTAAATTTGTTGATTCATTCCGATTTATGGCATCATCATTGGAAAAGTTAGCATCATATTTACCAGAATGTAAGATATTATAAAAAAATTGTTTTGATGGGGATGTTCAAAAGTACAATTTGTTAATAAGAAAGGGTGTGTTTCCGTATGACTATGTTGACGGTTGGAATAAATTAGAAGATCGGCATTTACCACCTATCACAGCATCTTACAGCAAGTTGAACGATTCAAACATTTCACAAAACGATTATGATCATGCGAAAAATATTTGGAAAAAATTCAAAATTCAAACTTTAGGTGAATATTCTGACTTGTATTTGAAAACAGATGTATTACTTTTAGCAGACATTTTTGAAAATTTTCGTGATACTTCTGTTAAGGCATACGGTTTAGATCTTGCACACTATTGTACCACACCAGGATTTACATGGGATGCAATGTTAAAATACACCTAAATTCAACTGGAATTGTTAACTTATATTGATATGTTGATGTTTGTAGAACGGGGAAACAGAGGGGAAATAATCCAGTGCTGCAATCGCTTTGCGAAAGCAAACAATAAATATATGACTTAGAGTATCCTCAGCATCTTCATGATCAACATAATGATCTTCCATTATGATCGACACATGAAAAGCCACCAGGTTCGAAACAAAAAAAGTTAATTACAACACTTCACGACAAAAATAAATACACAATTCACTACAGGAATTTGAAACAATGTCTCAAGCTTGGAATGGTTTTGACGAAAGTGCATAGTATTTTAAAATTTAATCAATCTCCTAGGCTAAAACACTACATTGGCTTAAATACTCAAATGCGTGCCAAGGCAACAAACGAGTTTGAGAAAAACTTATATAAGCTAATAAATAATGCAGTGTTTGGCAAAACGATGGAAAATGTGCGAAAACATACCATTGTAAAATTAAAAACCAAGTGGTTTGGTAGATTTGGAGGAAAAGTTCTCATTGCCAAACCAAATTTTCATAGTAGAACAATTTTTAAAGAAAATTTGGTAGTCATTGAATTAAATAAATGTGAGGTGTTTTTTAATAAACCAATATATGCAGGAATGTGTATTTTAGACATTTCAAAGGCATGTGTTTATCACTTTCATTACAATTATATGCAAGAGATATTTGGTGAAAAGTGTAAGGTTTTGCATACCGACACGGACTCGTTAATTTACGAGATAAAAAACACCAGATATATTCAAAATTATGAAACGTGATGTGCATAGATTTGACACTAGTGACTATGAACGTAATAATATTTATAATATGCCTTTAGTTAATAAAGAAGTGCCAGGTTTAATGAAACTTGAGCTAAATGCACAAATAATTACCGAATTTATTGGTTTAAGATCTAAAATGTATAGTGTAAGAGTGAATGGTGAAGATAAAATAAAAAAGGCCAAAGGAGTAAAAAACTCGGTTATTAAATATGCAATTACTTTTGATGATTATATTAAGTGTTTAACAAACTGTAAAGAAATAATTAAAAAACAGCAATGCATTATATCTAATCAACATAATGTTTATACAGTAAATCAATCAAAAATTCCTTAATTGAGTCCACACGACGATAAACGAAGTTTGATTGATAACTCTTCGAATACATTCGAGTGGGGTCATTATAAATTACAGTCAGATGAAGAAATCGATGATTTATTAGATGAAGTTATTAACTTGTTGAGTCAACATCCAAGCATTAACAATATAATGCAGGAACTATGAACTGCGCAATGAATATAACTGATTTATTTGATAATGAACCGCAATTATTAAATTGTTTGCCTGAAAAATTTTTTTTTTTTAATATATAAGAATATCAGTTTTTATACTTTAAAAAACTATGGTGATAAAATAATTACACGAGCTTGTAATAGTTTACCAAATAATATACAACAAGTATTTAAACATTGTGAACCCTGTTATGAACATTATAACATACCAGGAGTGTGAATTACATATTGACAGTGGATACAGTGGTTACACTGTTAGAAATGAGAAAAACAATTATATAAATGATTAATATATTTGCGAGTGTATAGCAAATAAGATAATTCTATTGTGATTGTTGGATTATATTGTGTTTTTTGTTAAGTGCAAGTGTTTAATAATTTTGAATTAATTAAAAAATAAGTAAAAAGTTTCTAACCTATAAACTATTTCACTGGTATTTTACACTACATTAAAATTTTTTAAAAGTGTCATAAATATAAATTTGATATCAGTTAATAACACTTATATTAGCTTAGTGGTTAAACTTCCGACTTTGAAACTGATTATATTACTGTGAATATATTCAATCCTTGCTCTATGCAGAAATTTTTTATTTTTTTCATATCTTATTTTGATTATCATTATTTCAAAATGAATTTAAGTAAAGAAAATCAAGCCATGTTAGATGCAATTTTTCAACGCTTCGATGAAAATGAAAAGAAATTTAGGGAAGAATTACATAGCTTAAAAGTGATAAATAAAAAGCTAGAAACGAGATGTGAGGCAATGGAAGAAAAAATTCAAAGGCAGAATAATATCATACTTCAGATGGAGAAAAAAATTAATGCTAATAATCTAATAATACATGGTATGGAAGAGAATAATGATCAATCCAATTTGGAAGATAATGTTGTGGAGTTAATAAATACCACACTGAATATTGAAATAAAAAAGGAGGAGATCGAGCAAGTTTATCGCATTGGTAAGGCTGAAGTAAATAAAATAAGACCTGTCAAATTGAAGCTGATAAATTACAAAGTCAGATCAAAAATATTTTTGGAAAAGCGGAAACTATATGGCACTAAAAAGTATATTAACGAAGATTTGCCGAGAGAGTTAAGAATAAGGGAAGCCGAACAACGAAGATCAAGATAGGAAATGATCAAGAAACGTAACAATAAAAGGCCCATTACGCAAATATCAAGTGAAACTGAAGATCTAGATGAAAACATAACATAAGACAGCAAGAGAAATACCTACGCGTTTAATGCACAAATGGGAGGAACTTTTTCAAATAATACTAGTGAAAAAAACTGAATTTCTTATTTTGGAATATAGAAGGGATAAAAGGAAAATTCCCAAATTCATATGTCACGGAATATCTATATAATTTTGACGTTATAGGTTTAGGAGAGACGTGGACTGGCCCAAATGAAACTATTGAATTACTAGGTTATGAAAAAATAATTAAAAGTGGTATTCGGAATGCAAACAGGGGGCGTTATCCGGGGGGCTTAGCAATCTTTTATCGAAGCAGTTTGAAAGGTAGAGTGAGTGAAGTAAAGAGTAAATTGAAAGAAATTATTTGGCTCCATATAGATTATATGTATAAGAAAATATTGGTTGCTGTTGTTTATCTGCAGCCCGAAAGCTCTAGGTACTCTAATAGTAATTTCTTTGAGTTGTTTTCCGAGGAATTGTGTGAATTAATGCAACAATACCCGAATGCTGAATTAATTATAGGTAGTGATTTCAATTCTAGAATTGGTATTGAGTGTGACCATATAGACATCGAAGATGATGTATTAATACCAAGGCGTAGTGTAGATGGGTGTGTGAATGATTATGGTAAAAGACTTTTACATACGGTTAGACAAAACGATCTAGTAATTTTGAATGGAAGGACAATGAGTATTAGGAATGGGGAATGGACATATGTCTCAAAAATTGGTAAAAGTGTAATTGATTATGTGTGTGTGTCTAAGAATAGATGGAGAAATAACATAAATATGAAAATATCTGAACTTGACGAATCTTGTCATTTTCCTCTGGAAGTAGAGTATAGCGATAGTTATAGAGCGAATCCGGATTCTGGTATAAAATTAATAAGATATAGATGGAATTCAGAGCGTGAAGTTGACATTATTAGAAGAATTGAAAGTACAGAATCCCAACTATATCTTTTTGGTGTGGATAGTATGGTACAAAGAGGCAAAATAGATGAGGCTGTAGAAATACTGCAGGGATGGATCATTATATAAGTGAAGATTTAAGAGTTAAAACCTCTAATAAAAATACTGTCACGGGAAAATATCCTTGGTATGACACCGAATGCTCTAAAAAAATGAAAGCAAAAAAAAATAAGCTGAGGAAAATGAGAAGAATAAATACCGATACGGCAACTAAACTATATCTAAAATGTAGAGATGAGTTCCGGTCAATGTGTCAGCGAAAAAAAATTAGTTATGTGGAGAGAGTGAATGAAGCGGTTGAAAATAATGACATGAAGCAGCTATGGAGAATATTACGTGATGACAATAAGACTCGAGTTAATGATTGTGTAGATCAGAACCAATGGAACGAGCATTACAGACGACTATTTGGCGATGGTGATGAACAAGCAAATAATAATTCTGCAATAGAAGAGGAGGAGAATGTGGCGATGGGTGATAGTGGTGACTTCGACTTGACGATAGACAAAACAGACATTGAGTATGCTGTAAATATTGCTAAAAACGGTAAAGCGTCGGGATTGGACGGAACACTAAATGAAATTATTAAGGTTGCATATACTTATAGTGGAGACTTTGGATGTATTCTGCTAAAGCTCTTTAATACCATGTTAAATAATAAAAAATATCCAAAACTATGGAAAACAGGAGTTATTATAAACCTGTATAAGGGAAAGGGCAGCGCTTGTGATCCAGACAATTACCGTGACAATTTACACTAAGTTGTTGTCGGAGCGACTGTTGCAATGGATGGATGATACGTGCATACTTAACGAAGGTCAAGCGGGTTTTCGCAGGGGATATGAAACAGTAGATAATATTATGGTACTATAAACTATCATAGATAATACGTTAAAAGTGAAAAGAACCAAGACATATATATGCTTCATCGACTTCGAGAAAGCTTTTGATAAGATTGATAGAAATTTTCTGTGGATCAAACTGCAAAATATTGGTTTACCAGTAAAGTTTATAAATATTTTAAAATCTATTTATCAATTAACTTCTTGCTGTATTCGTTCTGATGATGGATCTGTGGGTTCCAGCTTTCAAACACGGTATGGATTAAGGCAGGGTTGTCACCTATCGTCGCTTCTTTTTCTTCTTTATATCAATGATATATTTCACTGGATGGAGAATATTAACACTACATCACCTTGTATTTTAGGAAAGGAAATCAAGCTTTTATTGTATGCAGATGATGTGGTGATTATGTCTAAGACTGTTGGTGGTATGAGAATATCTCTGTCTGCAATTGAATGTTATTGCGATAAGTAGAAACTTTCTTTAAATGTGAAGAAAACAAAAATTTTGATCGTAAGCAATGGGTGTAAGATAAAAGCAAATGAAGTGTGGTGGTACAAGGAATGTATGATTGAGACTGTTAATTACTTTCAGTATTTGGGGGTAATTATATCTAGTAATGGTAGGTGGAGTAAACATTTCGAGTACATGGGTGAGAAAGCGAAACGTGTGTTAATGGTTATGAGACGATATATCTATAAACATGATAACTTCCCAGTGCAAGTGATTGTGAAAATGGTAAACTCCTTGGTATTACCCATCTTAACTTATGGTTGCGAGATATGGACGGTTAATGATAACGAAACCAATGATAAATTTAAATCCTTAAACACTATTGTTCATAATTTCCTCAAAGAGGTATTAGGTGTTCCGAAATCCATTCCAAACTCTGCTATTAATATAGAACTCGGTACAAGAAGTGTAGATTACCACTGTTTGCAAAAATCAATTAATTATTGTTACAGGTTGCTTGGATCTACAAAACAAATACCATTGTTGTGTTTGAACGCGGGTTTTGCGGATAAACTTTTGGCAACCGCTCAGAAAAAAGGATTCGGCGAACTAGAGGAATCCTTAAATAAATCAGCTGTGAAAGCTAAAATTGTGGAGTACGCAATATCAGCGAATTTAGATGATATTAATTCTAAGCCAAGCCTTAATTTCTTTGGGAGCCTTGTACATTATGGGGATGGAGCTAAGTATTTAAGTATATGTGATCGGAGTGAAAGGTATTTGATAGCAAATTTTCGTATGTATGGGTTTAAATGGTCAAGTAAAAGAGTGAATGGAACGAGGGTTTGTGTGCTCTGTGATGGAGCGGAGAGTATAAGGCATTTGTTGGAAGATTGTCCAGGGACTTCCGGACCTGAACGAGATTCGCTTATAAAGCTAAATTTAGCAGATTCTGTTGATATGTTTAACGTTTGCCAACCGGAGCATGTAAAACCACTTATTACATATCTGAGGTATATTTATAATAATAGGATCTCCCGTTTGGATTGAGCCAGCTCACGTTTACATCCTAAAATTCATTTACTGTCATTCGCAACAGCAATCAGCAATTTACTGTTCATCAACAGCATTTACTGTCTCCTTTTTATTTTTATTATTATTATTTTTATTTTTTCTTAAATTATTTTATTGATATTTAATTTATTTATTTATTTTTGAATAGTGAATCATTTTGTTTGAAATCTTGATTTGAATTTTTGGTAAATTTTTGTTTTGTTTGTTTTTGTATTTGTAATTATTATTATTTTGTATCTCGAACGATTGTTGTAATTGTATTTTTTGATTTATGTCAAATAAAAATCTATATATATATATATATATATATATATATATATATATATATATATATATATATATATATATATATATATATATATATATATATATATATATATATATATATATATATATATATATATATATATATATATATATAAAACATACCAGGAATGACGCAGTGGGATGAGCCTCCAGGCTTAAAAAGTAAATGTTATGTATGTTTCCTAATTATAGTTCGAATTCTGCATGCGAGATAACATCATGTATTGAAGACTTATTTACATCAGAACCGTGTTTGTATGGATATATAGAAAGTTTGGATGTGTTGTTGAAATTAACTGAACAGTTATTTAACAATCATAAATGGATATCTGAAATTCAAGACAATTGTATTAAGTATTACAACTTTGCAAGAAATATGAAAAAAGTTTGGAGGAAATTACCTGAAAATATAAAAGAGGAACATTTTAAAATTTTGGAAATTATTTATGAAAATCACTGTTCTTAAGAAAATTTTTTTATTATGTAATCAAATACAAGAAATAAATAATTATATATTTAAACTATGATTTTATTATTAATCCATGAATTATGTTATAATGAGAATCCTAACCATTTAACATATGCATTATCACATTTTCTTTTCAGAATTTTCTCAACCAAATATACACCAGGATATTTTACTTTTTGTAATTCATGTTCATAGAATCCAGTTGTTTGGGTTGAGAATTAAAATCTTCAAGCAGATAAGGATTTGTTATTTGTACTTTTTTAATTTTAAATATTTCAGTTGTTCATGATGGTAAATAGCCTTTATCAAAAAAGTGATTTATATTTTGAAATACGAACAAAATCACCAACTTTATACTTGGGAGTGTCAGCAATTTTTATATTATTATAAACAGTTGAAAGTAACATCTTCTCCTTATCAGTTGTAACATCACACGGTTTTATTTTTATTGTTCGATGTCTTGTTCCATTGTAGTTATTAATTAACTTTGAAATAATTTTCAACCAATTGTATGAACCATTCAAACTGAATTGTTCCTACATTTGTTCTTTAAGCGTTCTATTAAAACGTTCAACTATTGACGCCTTTAAGGAACTAAACGATGAATAATGGTTTATATTATATTTATTCATTAATTTTCGAAATTTTGTATTAAAAAATTCCGTTTTGTCGTCTGTTTGTTTATTTTCTTGTTGTATGTCGACTCATTTCAACGAGATCAGCTTGCCATAAATAATATAATCCTTTCATAATTACCCGCCTGCGTTTAAAACTTTTTCGTGCAGGTTTATGTAATTCGTTCACTATTTGTTGTTTACTCATAATTAATTTTTTAGATCTTAGTTTTATCAATCTTTAGATGAACAAAAATAAAATCAATATATTTTTGAAATTTTTCTTTTAAATTTGATGAATTATTCATTTTAACGGTTAGATCATCAATATTATTTTTTAATAATGTAATGTTTTTGAAACACTTTTCTACATTATTGTTTAAATTTGGATTTAATTTTAAGATAACTTTGGAAATTTCATGTATACTTTTACTAATTTCATTTATGTCTGTTTCAAGTGTTGTGTCACTATTCAATTCATATGTTTTTAATGCAGTTTCGAAATATTGTTTATTTATAGCATCAGTATCATGCTGAGGACTCTTTAAATTTGAAATTCTTTTGTTTTTTAAATCATAATCTCCGTTTGGAGTTAAATGAAAATCATGCAGATGCTGCAAGGTACGCTTATTTGATCGACCAAACTTATCAACACTCATAATTATAATGAATACATTACTATCATGTATTGTGTATTTATATTATAATTTTGGCCTCTTTCAACTCTTCAATGATCGATACAATTTCATTATTATGACTTGTATTGCCAGCTTGTTGTGATGCAATAAGTAATCGAAGCCTATCCACCAATTCATTTAGATCATCCCAATAAGTGTGATTGGTGTTATCAGTAACTTGCATTAAGCTCATACCTTCAGTGGTTTTAATTCTTTTTCTGCTAATCAATGGATTAGTTATAGAAGTAGATTGTACACGTTTTTGATGCATGGTTGGAAATAATTTACTAATAATGTGTGTATATTTATTTCTTTTGTTAGCATTTATCTGTTTATTAATGTCATATTGACGTTTATGGGCATTAGTAGTTCGCAAAATATATCCATATTTATTTAAATCATTCTCTGTATACAAATCATTATCTGGTATTTTCATAAATAATAACTCATACAAACCACGTGTACCATTATACTTTGTATCGTTAATTTCAAAATCATTTCCATTAATTTTGAACTCTGAGTTACCTATGTACCATTTATCTTTGTCAAAGTGGGGGCCATATGTACTGTCAATAGTATTAGCAGCAGTTAGTGTGCGTTTAATATATTCACCAGCTAAATCTCCAAAGTGAAATTTATGTGAAAAATAATTTTCAATTTCTTCATGTCCTTTTCGTTCAGATAATAATCGTCTCGCCGCCATTTGCGCTGATTCACGACGTGTAGGTGTTGTGGTGAAAACTTCTTCTTCATCAGATGCCAAAAACAACGGGCTTTCTTTTGTAAATGTTTCTGGTGTTTCACTTTTTAATGTTTCTAATTTAGGCGTTAACATTTCACTTTTTATTGGTTTTTGTTTAATTTCGGCAACAAGTTCTTTCAATGGTTCTGTAATAGGCTTCCAATTTTTTTCCAACCCAATGTCAGATTCAATTTGACCCGATTTTATTTGCTTGTATTTTTTACGTATAGCCTTTGCAGATTTAATAATATTTTTTGTTAACTCTTCATCCATTCTGAACACGTACAATAAGATCTGTTATGTTGAAAAATAAGTCTGTTATGTTACTGAACAAGTCTGTTATGTTAATGAACAAGCCTGTAATGTTGATGAACAAGTCTGTTCTGATTATAACAGTTTTTTAAAATTTCAGTTGTTTAACAGGCCTGTTATGTTCAACAGTTTATAACTGAATAGTTTTTGATTGATGATATGCAGTTTAATTATATTATCATAAAATTATCAAATCCTTTTCGATAGCGGCCCATATTAATGTCACTATCTTTATCAATAACTACAAAACCATATATTTCTTTCCAACATTGTGCGCGCATATCTTTAAATGTCTCGAATGATAAATCAGGGTTCACGTGATTGGAAAAAATGTGTTTTAAATTTAAATCATCCTGTTTGAATAATACTAATAAATTGCAGTTATCTCTAATTAAATGTTTAGGAATTGAATTTTAGTGTATGTTTGACATAAATAAAAACACATATGACATCATCAAATATCATAATCGAGTTTTTCTTTGCTTCTTCAGGTGATATAACATCACTATTATTAGAAAACGTATAATATCCTAAACCTTTAATTGGTTCAAGTATTTTTTTTAAATATTCATATTTAGGTTGATGTAACCATTTTGAATAAACATAAATATTTTCAAATTTTAAACCATTTGGGTGTTCCAATAGTGTAATTAATAAATTTGTTTTGTTTGATGGACCGCAAATAATACACAGAATAGATCCAAAAATTGTGCTAATACGATCCAAAAATTGTGCTAATCTCATCGAAAAATACTTGGTCTCATCTTGATATTGATTATTTTGGTCCGTTAATTACCTCATCCGATGGTTTTCGTTTCATTTTAGTTATTGTAGATTCGTTTTCAAAGTACGTTATCCACAAACCAGCCCTTCGCTTTCGTATGACAACAGAAGACACCATCATGATACTTCAAAATGTATTATTATACACCATTAGATTCTCAACTATAATTACGTTAGATAATGCATCTATATTTATATTTAAAAAATTTGGAGATTTCTTAATGTGACATAGTGTAGAAACAGCCTTCTCTGCCCCCCTCCCATAATCCTATGGCTAATAAGTCCGAAAGAATCAACAGAAATATAAAAATCAATTTATATGCTGTTCAAATCCAACAACGAAAATCACAAAATGTGGTCGACGCTTATACCGTATTAATGTTACGTTGTACTTATGTTTGTATGCATGCCTGTATATATTTTTATCCCCCTATTTTACAGAAACTAAGAATTAGATTATAATGATTCTTTTATAATTAGAATTTAAATTTTTCAATTTCCTCAAAAGTTAAAGGAAAAATTAATCAGAGTGTACGAATTTTACTTCAAGTTCATATCTATCTTTAAATGCACTAAAAAAGAATCATCATCGCATCTTTAACTGCACTAAAAAAGAAAAATGCGAAATTTATCATTAAACCACAGCACTATAATGCGTTTAAGTTATTAAAAAAGGTGTTGATGTCACCGCCGTTATTACGATTTCCTGAGTTAAATAGAAAATTTGTTTTAACTACGAACGCAAATTCGGACAAAATTGGTTGAGTAGTTTTCAAGATATGAACTATTTTCGATAAGTGTTGATCTAACTTTCATGATATATATATACTTTCGTATATATCTTCGCGCATTGCTTTTTATAAACTAGTTGATTTCTACGATTGTTTTTATATTGCAAAAAGACCACGGTTGGGGTAATCACACATTAGTTTTTAATCCCAAAAACAGCAAACCTCGTCAATCGCGCAGTGTGCGAAAATGTATTTATTTTATAGAAACTCGCAAAGCACCTTCTAGGATACTTATCCGTACGTGAGGCAAAAAAAACGAATTTCGTTGTATCATTAATGCCTGATAAGTTAGGCAAAAATGTTAAGTACTTCTTTATTCGTGATGGTTTACTAGACCGTTTGGTTGTAAATAATCGTAATAAATAATTGTTTCACCCAATACAATGTTGGATTTTATTTTGGAATATTTTCACTCGTTGGCATTAGTCGTCGTTTTGGAGCTCAAATCTTTTCCATGTTGTAAAAAAATTTGTCAACTCTTGTCATGTTTGTGCTGCTGCAAAGTCGTCCACCTTCTACGGTCAAACCAACCAGGCAGATTAAAAGTAGCAAGAAAATAATTACAAACCATGATTGAAGTTGGAATATGTTGTCCTTCAAAAAGTCAAGGGGCTAGTGCACTCATGGCTTCAAAAAAGAAGGAATTTGGAGACTTGCTTGGAGTGACTACCAAGCATTAAATAGCAAAACCTTGCCCACTCGTTACCCAATTCCGCATATATACGATTTTACGAATTTTCTGCACGGTAAAAAGATAGATATTTTAAAAATCAACATTATTAGGGCATATCACAATATTCCTGGCGATATTCAAATAAACACATTAACTACACCATTTAGGTTTTTGGAATTCACAGTTATGCCATTTGAACAATGCAACGCGAGCTAACCGTTTCAGCGATACATCCACGAGTGTTTTCGCGACTGGACTTATGTTTACCTGAATCGACGATTTCTTGATCGCCAGTGAAATCGAAAAACAACACATGGAATACTTCGGGGCATTATTTAAACGACTAAGCGATCACAAAATTTCAATCAACATCGTCAATAGTGACTTCGGAAAGTTTGAGGTTTCACTCTTTTTTTCCTTTTCTCGTTTCGCAAACCGCATCCAGATCGCATCCAAACCATCGTCGACTATCCTAAGCCCTATACGATTGCCGAACTTCACCGATTCCTAGGTAGAATAAACTTTTACCGTCGGCAATTGCAAATTCGAGAAAACCGCTATTCATTCACGTCGACGCAAGTAATGCAATGGGTGCAGTGCTTCAACAATCACACGACATAGGCCACGACACGACATAGAACGACATAGGAATGGCTCCAGGCCATTAATAATTTGGTCGAAAAAGTTCTGTGACTCAAACCAAATATAGCAGTAAGGCAGAGAACTTATAGCGATATACCAAGCTATAAAACATTTCCGAAATCCTCTAAAAGTTCACGCATTCACTATTTACACGAATCACAAACTGATGACATCCGCCATCGCCAAGAGGAAAACGTTATGACTATCTCTATCTCCTTCGACGAATTAAATATTACAAGAATATTTAATTAGACGTGAACAAGAATAGACATGGAACTCTGTAAACTCCTCCTTTCGAATCGAACAGTGCGATGGATAGGTACCTTTCGATGGATGGGTAGTTGCATTAACTGTTAAAAAGTCAAATTTCTGTAATTTTCAAATATCAATTTCACCCAGATAACTTTAATTACTACTGGAGTTACAGTTTTAAATTGTTCTGTCAAAAAGTGAAATTAAAAAAAGCTTCTGAATTAATAACTATTTAAATATAGATAAAAAGGAGATATAGATAAAAAGATATAGATATAATAACTATTTAAATATAGATAAAAAGGAGATATAGATAATGTATTATACTTTCTATTAATTTTTGAAAGTACATGTACATTTAATATAATATTAATTTTTGTTTTGTTTTGTTTTTTTTTTTTATTAGTAATGTTAAAAGAATCTAGTAGTTTAAAGTTATTTTTTTTAATCACACGCTTAATACCAGTTAGCTATTGTGAGGGGGAGGGGGGTTGTAATAGCGTACATTTGTAATAAATGTCTTAAATAAACAAGTGTTGATTTCTTTTAAAAGAATTGAAATTTTGGTTATTTGTGCTTAAATTTTGTTCATTTAGCAACAAATAGTAATTAAATCTTGTGACATGTTCTAAATTATGGTTTGTATGTGTCCTAAACACTGCGGACACATCATGATAATTTCAAAAATAAAAGTCGATAACTCGAAAAATAGGCAAAATTGGTATTCTTCATTTTCGCCTTATTTTGGGTTGTTTTACCAAATTAATCGTCAAATCGAGGTGCCCCGGATATCGTAATCTTCCCATAAATTTTTATAAGTTTTAAAATAAATATTTTTACAGGTAAACTTGATTTATAAATCTTTTTTTTTTTTTTTTTGTTAAGAAATATGCCATTCGAAGTAAAAATCAATATTCAAAAGAAGATTGACGACGATCTAGTGAATATGAATTAACATGCACTGGCGCTAATACAAACCGTTTTTGTAAAATTTTCTTTGTCGGAAAACTTTCTATAACAACCCTAAAAATTGAATTTTTAAACTATTTATATTTAAGATAAAATGACTTTTGACCCCTCAAATTATGATCAAAATACTCGTTTAAGATCAAAAAACGCTAGTAAAAACAATTTTATCGAATTTCACCCCATCGAGAAATAGTCTGTAACCCACCCTCAAATACAACTTTTTGTAAAAACAATTTTTTCTGTTTATTGGCCTATGACCCCGCGGATTATTATTGGATTATACATTTAACAGGAATAGGCGTTAAGATAAACCATTTTCGTGAAATTATCTTCGTAGGAAAACTTTCTATAACAACCCTTAGAATCGAATTTTTACACTAAATATTTTTTAAATAAAATGACTTGTGACCCCTCAAATTATGATCAAAATAATCGTTTAAGATCAAAAAACGCTAGTAAAAACCATTTTATCGAATTTCACCCCATTCGGAAATCGTCTATAACCCACTCTCAAATACAAATTTTTTTAGAAAATAATTTTTTCGGCTTAAATTGCCTATGAAAAAGCAAAGGTATTTTTACTTATTTTTCAACAGATGTAACAGGTTCAATTCTGGGAGATTTTTGGGATACACGCACTAATGTAAAGTCCAGTGTTTATCAAATAAATTCAGGTATACAAGAATTATTATTAATGCCATACTCGTATCACGGACATTGACGATTGTTAATGGTTGACATTAAAAATAGAAAGTTAATTTTAATGAATCCCTATTTTATAACAGAAGAAGAAGATAAAAAACAACGAATAATATTAGCTTTCAAAAACTTTCTTGAAAAGTGTTCTCCAGGTACACCTCTTAATAATTAAAGAGAACTTTTTGGGCTTTCGAAGACAGTATTGAACGACCTACACAAAGAACAAATGACGGTATAAGTTGTGGAATTATTATTGTGGTATTACATCAAATGTGTATCGGAAAAAGTTGCTTACGATAAAAATTTTAATACAGATGAATTTCGGCTATGCACGACAAAAATCATGTTAAAACAATCAGAAAATATACAAAACCGGTGCATACAATGTTTTATAATAATTGAAAAATTTTAAATGAAATGAATTTAAAATTTATTTAAAGAAAATTTGTTCTCATATGAATTTTTTACTTAATTCTTAATAAATAACAAATTTTAAAGGTATGTTTCGGATAATTTAAATCTCTGAAAAATTTTATTGAAAAATTTCGAAGGTCTAAGACAAGAATAGAAACGACAGTTAATTTCGTTGACATGCATTTTTTACTCCATTTTTACTCTATGACAAATTTTCAAAGATTTTCTTGGGTATATTTCTCCGGATAATATAAATCACTGAAAATTTTTTCCTGGCTTATAAGACTGATCATATAGCGGAAAAATAAGTTTTAAATGATAAAATGATGAAAAATTATTGAAACCAACTTGTATTTGGTATAAAACGATATTTCTGATCATATTTAGCGGCAGTGATGGTGCTAATTTATAAAAATTGTATACTCTGAAGTTTTTCGTTATAAAATGATGACTTGGATCCTAAACTGCATTGTCAAAAGTCATTAAAGCTAAATAATTAATTATTAATCAGTTTATTATTATTATTAATAAACTGCATAATCCAAAAATAATTCGCTGGGTCATAGGCCATTTTAGAAGAAAAATTTTTTGACCTATGATGATTACTTTTATCATCATTTGAGGGGTCACAAGTTTTGTTTACCATAAAATAAAAAGTGAAAAAATTCGATTCTAAGGGTTGTTATAGAAAGTTTTTCGACGAAGATAAATTCACGAAAATGGTTTATATTAACGCCTATTCATGTGAAATGTATAATGCAATAATAATCCGAGGGGTCACGAGCCATTTAAGCAGAAAACATTCTTTTTAAAAAAAAGATGTATTTGAGGGTGGGTTATAGACGATTTCTCGATGGGGTATAGTTCGATAAAATGGTTTTTACTAGCGTTTTTTTATCTTAAACGAGTATTTTGATCATAATTTGAGGGGTCACAAGTCATTTTACCTTAAATATAAATAGTTTAAAAATTCAATTTTTAGGGTTGTTATACAAAGTTTTCCAACAAAGAAAATTTTACGATAATGGTTTATATTAACGGCTAATCATGTAAAATATATAATTCAATAATAATTCGCGGGGTCATAGGCCATTACACAGAAAAAATTTTTTTAAAAAAGTTGTGTTTGAGGGTGGCTTATAGACTATTTCTCGATGGGGTGAAATTCGATAAAATGGTTTTTACTAGCGTTTTTTGATCTTAAACGAGTATTTTGATCATAATTTGAGGGGTCACAAGTCATTTTACCTTAAATATAAATAGTTTAAAAATTCAATTTTTAGGGTTGTTATAGAAAGTTTTCCATCAAAGAAAATTTTACGATAATGGTTTATATTAACGGCTAATCATGTAAAATATATAATCCAATAATAATTCGCGGGTTCATAGGCCATTAAACAGAAAAAATTATTTAAAAAAAAATTTTTTTTTTTGAGGGTGGGTTATAGACTATTTCTCGAGGGGGTGAAATTCGATAAAATGGTTTTTACTAGCGTTTTTTGATCTTAAACGAGTATTTAATTTGAGGGGTCACAAGTCATTTTACCTTAAATATAAATAGTTTAAAAATTCAATTTTTAGGGTTGTTATAGAAAGTTTTCCATCAAAGAAAATTTTACGATAATGGTTTATATTAACGGCTAATCATGTAAAATATATAATCCAATAATAATTCGCGGGTTCATAGGCCATTAAACAGAAAAAATTATTTAAAAAAAAATTTTTTTTTTTGAGGGTGGGTTATAGACTATTTCTCGAGGGGGTGAAATTCGATAAAATGGTTTTTACTAGCGTTTTTTGATCTTAAACGAGTATTTAATTTGAGGGGTCACAAGTCATTTTACCTTAAATATAAATAGTTTAAAAATTCAATTTTTAGGGTTGTTATAGAAAGTTTTCCAACAAAGAAAATTTTACGATAATGGTTTATATTAACGGCTAATCATGTAAAATATATTATCAAATAATAATTAGCGGGGTCATAGGCCATTAAACAGAAAAAATTCTTTTTAAAAAAAATAGTATCTGAAGGTGGGTTATAGACGATTTCTCGATGGGGTGAAATTCAATAAAATGGTTTTTACTAGCGTTTTTTGATCTTAAACGAGTATTTTGATCATAATTTGAGGGGTCAGAAGTCATTTTAGCTTAAATATAAATAGTTGAAAAATTCAATTTTTAGGGTTGTTATAGAAAGTTTTCCGACAAAGAAAATTTTACGATAATGGTTTGTATTAGCGCCAGTTCATGTTAATTGCCTAATCCAATAATAATTCGCGGTGTCATAGGCCATTTGACCAAAAAAAATTAACTTAAAAAAATCTATGCCACTTTTATGTTTTTCTTTGTTACGAATATAAAACTGAAACATTTTTTTGGAGGGTAGGTGGTGGTGGGTTATTTTATAATGAAGTCGGGTATAATTTAATTATTTTTTATTAACGTGATTTTGTTTTAAATGATATCTGAATTTGTATACTATTGAAAACAAGTAGCATTTTTATACCTAAATTCTTTACTAAAATGTTTTGCCTAAGTCTCTTCTATTTGACTAAATTTATTAGTGGCGTGCGCACCATGGATCTCGGCAAACTTCTGTTACATAATAAGCCAAGTTATATGTGTGAAAAGCGGCACGAATAAATTTCATAGAAACTACTAATGAAAAACTGTTAATTAACATAAAAATGTAACTTTTATATACGATAGTGATTCCAATGTGACTTAAATAAATCATAAAATTATTGAAGAACTGAAAACCAAAATAATGGAGTGTAAAACTTTTGTTAAAAGAATTAATGATGCGGGTTTCGTACCTGAACGTGCGAAACTACATTTCAAATTAAATAAAATTGAAGAGTATGTAGATGTATACGTAATTATTTTTTCTTGATATCTAATATCTAAGAACTTTTAAAGAAATCTTAATTTTAAATCTAAAACATTTTGTCTGTTTAGTCTGTTTACACTATCACTATTATCATATCAAGATTTATCACCTCAGTGTTTGGATGCCTTTCGGGCGAGACAAGTCTCCCTGGTGGAAAAAATTTCAAAATTTTTATTAGAAATTAGTAAGTCAAAATAAGTTTCGACAAGTGAGAATAACTTTTCAAAATTCTTAATAAGTCTTATATTCTCAGAAAATTGGGACTTTTTTCAAAGAGTTGTTTAAAGTTAATAAGACTTCATCATATTATTTTCAAGATATTTCCACCAGGGCTGTCACTGAAACGCGCAATTTCTTCACGCACTGTGGGCACTTTCAGACTTGAACTCTGAATATCGTCATTACGCACATACCAAGGGGATTCACTTATTGTTCGTAGCACTTTTGATTGAAATCTTTGGAGAATTTCTATATTACTGTTACTTGCAGTTCCCCAAAGTTGAACACCATAAGTCCACACCGGTTTAAGAACTGTTTTATACACTAGCCCTTTATTTTCTAATTATAACTTAGAACCTTGTCCCAAAAGCCAGTACAATTTAGAAAATTTCAAAGTTTAGCTATTTTCTCTTTAACCAAATATGTTTACACCATGTAAGTCTTCTAACTAGGTGTATAATCAGATATACATCGTTTGCTTGTGAAAAACTAATCCCGTTCGCTGCAACAGCTGGGTAGGTTTCTTTTCTCAAAGTAAATGTTACATGAACGGATTTCGTCTCGTTGACTTGGATTTATGCAACCAATGTTGTATTTTATCGATATTATTTTGTAGTCTTTGTGAAGCTACATTTGGATCCACATTCATGGATAATATGGTAGTATCATCTTCAAATGTAGCTGTTATATTTGTATCGACTGATAGATGCGCGGTATAAATTAGGCAAATAGTCAGACCTAGAACACTGCTCTGCGTTACACCAGATTGGATAGGAAACAAATCAGAAAGTTCTTCTTGAAATTTGACTTGAAAGTATATGTAATTAAAATAACAAAGTTTCATGATTTACAACTTGGTTTAGATGCTATTCAAAAATTTAAATTAAGTCAAGATAAAAATTTTTAAATATTTCAAAAGATTGATGAATTAAAAAGAGAATCTAATAATGCAGATAATGATACAAAAGAAACAGAGAAAATTCAAATAAACATAAATGAAGAAATACATGTGAGTGAGAATCAAGTAAGATTAGATAATTTAGATTATAACAAAAAGAAACAAATTTATAAGATTATTAATAAAAATGAGACGATTTTTGCCAAACACAAATACGATGTTAGTAAAGTAAAGATAGATAGATAGACATGTGTCAAAAATATCTTACAGATGTTCGATACCCGACCAAAAAGAGCTTGAGTCGCAAATAAATAAATTATTACCAGCAGAATTAATTGAAGAATCCAGTTCTCCGTATGCAGCACCCGTTATTTGGAAGTTAAAACTAGCGTAGATTTCAACAAGTTAAATAATCTGGTGGTACCAGAAGCTCATTATTTTCTCAAGATAGAAGATATAGTTATCAAAGCTGATGTAAATGGTTTACGGTTCTAGATATTAATTCTGTATTTTGATCAATTCCAATTAGACCCAAGGATAAACAGAAAACAGCATTTGAAATTTAACAGGGACATTGGCAGAGGACTTTTTTTACCATTCGGATTGAAAATTTACTCGTCAACTATTTAAAGAAGTTAAGCAAATATAATAACAACAAATGATTTGAATAATTTTTGTATGTATTACATTGACGATATACTTATATTTTCGAGAACATTTGAAGATCACATAACACATTTTGAATTATTAATAACCACAATAAGATATTAAATTAAATTTATGAAAATGTTGTTTTACGAAAAATTCTGTTAAGTACTTAGGTAACATTATTGAAAACAATTAAGTTCAACCATATAAAGACAATTTGATAGCTATCAAGAAATTTGATAGATCGAAAAATAGAAAAACTTTTACCAAACAATATGATTTTTAAATATATAAAATTTTTACAAAATAAAAATTTAAAAATTGTGTCAAATAGTCCAAATCAAAAATAAATATTTGTAAATGATGTGATGTGCTAATCTTCACCAGGCCTATTAACGATGAGCAAGCAACCATATTGAGGTATAATTGAATCGGTCATTTCAAAAACCTCTTAAATCACACATTTAAATTTTTCAGAAATCAATAAAAAGTGTTTCACACACAAACGATGAACGAAGAGCTTTTATATGCTTTAATATTTGAGTTTTAAAAAATTGAAATGTCAAATAAGCTTCATAGTTTACTGATAATAATAATGAAAAAAATAAATAAATAAATAAACTGAAAATATTTTGTTTTAGCAAGAAATAGGATTAGTGGTATATAATTGAACCAAAACAATCTTATTAATCATAGTATCTTTATTAACTGAATCATACTGGAAACTCATATATGTCGAAGTCGCGAATCATTTTTTTTGTTCTTTTGGAAATTTTAACCCATAAAATTGACAAATATGTTTCTTTGTAATATTTTGGACACCATTTCTTAAATTCCAAAACATCTGCCGTTTTTAGTTACCTGCATTTAAATATTGAGCTAGACTTAAGTATGTTGTTTATGGAATGAACGTCTTTTACGGAGTAATATTTGAAGAGGAAGGAATGTATTGATTTACGTGGTTTTTACCAAGAATATATCTATCTTTAATTAACCATTTTCAGCAAAAAAAAACATGCTGGAAAAAAGTTTTTGAAATGTTCCATTCAATTTTATTCGTGATTTTTATGACAAAATAATTGATGTTCAATACCGTAAAACATTTTCTAAACTAAACCATTGAGATTTAAATTTACTAAATTTTCTAATTGAATATCTCGGTTTCGGTCGGGTGTTAAGTTGGCAATCTTGACATTTTTGTTTATAAGCAAATATTAATAATAAAATCTAGAAAACTAGCTATTGAGTTTTTTTTTTTTTTTGTTGTTGTTAAATAAATGTAATAGAATTTAATATTTTTTGATATATGATTGTATCTTATCAAGTGAATGTTTAAAGGCCACGAGTGAAGCCGGACAGGGCTGCTAGATATAAATAAAGACATGAAGCTATAAAAACGTTCGTATGTTTACGTATGCAAGCATGTGAATGCTCGCATGCTTACATACGTAAATCTCAAACGCCCCTGCGTACCGAATTTCGCATTTCTATATCATTATCTTCTATTAGAAAAAATGATATACAATTCGAAAATTTCTAAAAACACTCTTTTTTGGATAAAAAAAAATGAAGCAAAAGGGATGTAATAATGGACCAGCTTTAGAAAAAATTATTTTTTTGAAAGTAACAACACTGTTTTTACGGATTATGAAAGCTGACGAAACAAGCAAGACAATAATTCTTAAAAAGGTTTTAAAATATTTTTTAACATAAGTTATTTGTTTTTACATTTTTATTTATATTGTAGTGTTTTTCAAATTTTTCAATGTTTGAAACGCTATTAAATTTTAAAAGTTGACGAAATAAGCAATCGCTCTCAAACCGATTTATAAAATATCTAAAATTTAAATTTTTCATAAGTACAATTTTAAAACGCAGTAAATTAAAGGAGTGGAAACACCATGATCTCAACGAATTCTAAAATATAATATAAGCATTTTTGATCCCATGTATTTTTTTGGTATTTTCGTCTCATTTGCTTCATTTTTTGTCTCAAAAAGGGATGTTTTTCGAATTTTTAGAAATTTTCTAGGTTTATTTTCATTTTTTCGAATAGAAGATAATTATTAGAAGTGTAAAATTTGGTACAGGATAAGTATATTTTATCGGCAATATAATGAATATAACTTTAAGTCGATTGACCTAACGAGTGCAAATTTATGGATCCTAAGGTAAAAACGTCTAAATTATGAAAAAAGTAATATTTAAATATAGTCCATTTAATACGAATCATTTTAGAGAAAAAGTGTGCCACCGGATTATTATATAAAAAACCAACATTTATGCATATTTTCATCAAAATCGAAAATGTTTCATCATTCACATTTGATGATTTAATATGGAATTACTCCTTTCCGAATAGGAATCAAAATTTAATAAATTATATTGGATTTTATCATTTCACTTGCAAATTAATAATTTAATTTAAAAATTAAAAACAGATAAAAATTGTAAAAAATAAATTTAATATTTAAATTAGTTTCAAAACTATATTTTTCTTCTATTCTTTGAGCAACAATAATTCACAATTCCATTAAATTAATATCATTTTCAGTTGTTATTTTACGATGTTGTTTTAAAAACTGCTTTACAAACTTTTTTACCACAGCTTGATCTGAAATTCAAAATTATTTAAACAAAAATTAAAAGACAAAAATTAAAGAAAAATATATTTACCTGAAAGTCCTTTATGTAGAAGTAAATGTGAGATATTTCTTGCTGTTTTCTTAAATAAATCTTTATTGGCAAAACGCTTTTCTTTATATGCGGGCGTTAATAAATTAACCACTAATATAGCAATATTTTGTTTTTTTGTATCGATTTCTAAAACATTTTTTAATTATAGATTTATAATTTGAACTGTGGTATAAAAATAGAAGTTATTAATTAAAATAGAAATGTAAAATACAACTAAACACTAGACTAGAATTTGAAAAAGAAGATCCTGCTAAAGAAATCAATATTATTTTGCAAATTACTAGTATCTCATCTGAATTCATAAAAAATTTAACTAAGTTTTTAATCAGCGCCTTCAACAACTCCTGAATGAGAATTTTTCGGCCGTTATTGACGATATTAAAAAAATTATCCCAAAATTTTATGCCTCATTTCGCTCAATCAAATTGATATTACAGAATTTCCTAATACTTTCTACAAGCGAAAGTCGTAAGCCACAGAGCTCCTTCTGATTGTACAGTTTAGTTTAAAAATTTTCAGTAAAATAGTTTTTGAAAAATTTAAAATAACGTTTTTTTAATAATATTTCATTCTCATGAAAACATGGTTCTCTTGAACATATATGTAAAATAACAGGTATCATTAACTAAATACTTTACATATGCTAGTATAATTATTTGAACTATTTATATTGTCTTTAACTTAAGTCGCCTACTTAGAATACTGCAAGCTGTTCCATCGCTTGCTAGAAAGATACCACACATAGATGGAGAGTGCCTACTTAAATTCACTATAAACCTAAGAGGGGACTTGAAAATATAATTTGAATTTATAATTATTATTCTGTCTAAATTTCAAATAGCTTTAAATTCATTTAATTAATTTGGAAACCATCTAGGCAAAAAAGACCCGATGAAATGATATGACTTTGACTTATTGATATTCTATTTTATTTAATCCTTAATTAAAAAATACTGAAATTTTAGAAATTTCAAAATACCTCTAAAACATTTTTTAAACCAAAAAAATCCCAACTAATTCGAAGGTTGGCATAGCACCATTTCTAAGTCTGCAGCCTGGCCATCGATTTTGTATTTTGACATTGCTAAAGATGATTTGAGGACACTTAACTAATAGTTCACGATAGATAATTTTTGAAAGGTACAAAAATTATAGCAGGATGAAACCATTTTTTTTTTTTATAATTATTAATGAGAACTCTTGGATTTTTCGAATAAATTTCGATTTATTTTGCCCAAATTCCTAGATCAAATTATTTTGTATTTTATAAATACGTATTTCGACTTCAAAGTAGTCATCATCAGTAAGAATTAGCTAGTTGTAATGATTCTCTGAGGAGATGTTACTCGTTGCTAATTTGGTGACGGTTTGCACACTTGTTCGTTCGTGAATGCGCAATTTATACTTTCCAAGTATCTATCAAATTGCTACAACCACTCAGCATCGATCACGTGTTTAATGTTCGACCAATGATATTGGACCATGTGGTTTTTGTCAATTAAAAAATCTCAAAATAAAAATTGAACGTACAAAACTAAAAAAGAATTATGAATTTAAATAATTTTAATTTCAAATACTGTTTCAATTCTAATAATTCAACTTCAATTTTGAAATCTTTAATAAATCAGAATTTGCAATAGGCCCTTTATCTAAGTTGAAACCAATTGAAAACGGAAAACAATATGATAAAAATGTAAGGAAAAATAAATTACGGGCGATCTGAGTTCAGGAAGTAGGCACCCTAATTTTCAATCGAAAAACTCAAGTTAAAATTTCGACTTTTTCAAAAAAGTTGGTGGGCTTTTTTTCGTTGAAATCTCTACTTTCCAATGGTGTATACACTACCTTGGTAAATTTTCTTAGGAAATACAAAAAAACGAAAAAAAGCATTCATGTTGGTATGTTTTGAATGCATGAATATATATATCTGTGTGTACTTCTGTTCTATTTTAACGATACACAATACAACGAATTTTCAATCGAAAAACTCAAGTCAAAATTTCGACTTTTTCAAAAAAGTTGGTGGGCTTTTTTTAGTTGAAATCTCTACTTTCCAATGGTGTATACACTACCTTGGTAAATTTTCTTAGGAAATACAAAAAACGAAAAAAAGCATTCATGTTGGTATGTTTTGAATGCATGAATGTATATATCTGTGTGTACTTCTGTTCTATTTTAACGATACACAATATAATATATTTGTTTGTTTGCCTTTATTATCCTTGTTTTTATCATGTTGTTTACATAACATTTATCTCATTCTATGTATAAAAAAAACAACACCATCGCAAACATTCGCTCGTTCGAACAGACAGACATAAGAAAGTAATTTAAGATGAATATATGGTTGGTGGTATTAATGTATATAATTTGAAAATCTCAATTTAACAACACAGCAGAAAAAAACGAATGAGAAATAAAAATGTCAAATATAAAGATAAATGAAAATAATTGATAATCTACACATAATATTTAGAGAAAATGGCAATATAAAGATAGTGTTTTTTTTTTTTTTTTTAATTATAATTATTTTGACGCGTTTGGATGAAAGTGAATATGTGAGCTGCGCGCGCACAATCCCATAAAAACGACATGATGAAGTTGACTACAGAATAGAATTAATAATATATATATTTCTTTAAATGACTAAGTTATAGGTATGGAAACTGAATTTATAATACTTACTGTACATACTGTATGTAATATAAGTATGGTACATAGTATATTCAGCGCAAGGTATCTAACAAAACGTGTTATTTTTAAATTCAATAAGCCAGTTGATGTAAAATATATTATTTTATTAATAACCAATATATTATTAATAATCAATTCTGAATAATTATATATATATTTATTATATAAATTTGTCAGTTGCAAAAACTGTGTAAAAACTTTTAGAGTGTTTTTAAATATTAGAAGTTAATTTTGTAAGTATTATATTTCGAAATATTACTAGAGAGTTAATTATTTTTTAATAAATATTTAATTATTTTGTTTGTCAAATCTAATTCTTATTATATTGTAAATTACCTTCAGAATTTTCTGGAATTCGATTGAAAATAACATCTCGCATTGTATATTACAAATATTGATAAGAATTTTAATATATGTGATTATTATTAATTTTGAAAAAATATTGACTAAAAAGAAATGATCATCAAGATAAGTAATAAATGAAAAACTATTTAATAAGAAACATCTATTTTAAATAAAAATAAATAATTGAAATATTTTACAATTATCAACTGTCAACTATTAACACTTTGCAAAATTAGTTCATTTACAAAAATCATAAATAATATTAAATAAAATTTTTCATTTTTTTGATGACATTTTTAAAGTATGTTTTATGTTATTCATGTATAATTTCTGTCATTACTGTTTATGCGATGCCGGTGACTAACGCGGAAATTTGTCGGCGTTACCGAAAGCGGAAAATATCACATCGGAAAAAAATATCAGCAGCAGAATCCAAAAAACGTTATAGACAACGACAGTAAACATGTAACATGGATTCTAAGACATAATGAAACTTAATTAAAACATTTATTGTTATTTTTATATAACTATAATCGTTAATTGAAATAATGAGTAGTTGATTTCCTACACTTTCCGCTAATTTTATCTCAATTGTAGGCCTTTAGAAAAAGTATTGTAGGTCTACAAAAAATCTTTACACAAGACTTTTGGGTGCTAAAAAAGTCTATAAAATAACGTATTCAAAATAAAAATAAGTTTATAGGTTGTTAAAAATAAGTTCGTAAATAATAAAAAGCCTTTCAAATATGGTATTTTTTGTATTGTAAATGTTTTTGAAGTTATACTTCTTTAAGCGCGTTGTATGAAAAAATGATGAGAGTGAAATTTAAAGATGCGAGCACATCACCGTCACAAAAAATGCATAGGTGGAAGCTGTTGTTATGATTTATGTTACACTTTATGTAAGAAAATATATATTTATTTATTTAATTTTTCAAATTTAAACTGAGATTTATTGACTGTGTTGACTATCCTTCTTCAGTTCTTTTATTATTTTATTGTAATTAATTATTTGCATGCAAATAAAAATTGTTTTTTTAATGATGCCAAAGAAGTATAACTTCTGACGCGCGTACATAAGTACACGCACCCAATTTTTTTCACATAGAATGATAAGTAAACAAAATGATAATATGTTAAGTAAACAAATTGATAAAAACAAGGATAAGAAAGACAAACAAACAAATATGTTGTATTGTGTAGCATTCAAAACATACCAACATGAAGAATTTTTCTTCGTTTTTTGCATTTCCTACGAAAATTTACCACGGTAGTGTACATTTTTTTTCACCATCGGAAAGTAGAGATTTCAACGAAAAAAAGCCCAACAACTTTTTTGAAAAAGTCGACATTTTGACGTGAGATTTTTGGATTAAAAATTAGGATGCTTTTTTGATATTTAGTCAAAATTAGGTGAAAAAATTAATATTTAAATTTTAAAAAATTACCGTATATTTGGAACATAAAAAGGTAAGTTTCCACCAAATTTCGTGAAAGAAAAAAATTTTTAATGTAAAAGATAAAAATAAAAAACTAAAAACTTGCTTATTAAACATAAATTTTGAAGTTAGGTGAAAAAAGTGTGAATAAAGAAGTTGCAGATCTTTTTATTACCCGTAATTTATTTTTCTTTTCATTTTTATCATATTATCTTGCGTTTTCAATGGGTTTCATTCTCCTATAATTTTCTTCAAATTTTTATCTTTTTTAAGGCTTCTACCTTGGTCTATAAACAATTTTGATCTCTTTAATTTTTTCATCTAACTTCACTGTTTTTGATATTTCAACGTTATAAGACCAAAGTAGGCGATTAATATGGGGATGTATTGAAATATATGATTAGAAAACCATTGAATCATTTTGGACAATTCTAAAAACTTTTTGTCTCGTAGCATTTTCCACGTGCCCTTACCACTTTCAAGCACGCTCGCACGCGCGTATTGCGCTAGCAGTGTTTTGAATCAATGTAGCATTGTTCTACACACCCTGCGAATATTTTGTTCTGGGTCCCATAACCAATCATAATGTACTTTTTCAATCCTACCTTAAATGGTTCATTTCCTTCAATAACTTTCGCGATTTGCACGACTAAATAACGAACAATTCTAGAATAATTTTTATGAAGACAACTTGCTATAATTTAAATCACATTGATTGCTAACCCAAACAAAAAACAATTATTGAATAAGTAATCAAGTAATGTTCATATTGACCAAGTAATTTTGTCAAGTAGCAAGTAACATAGTAATTAAATACGTCAACACTTTATCAAAAATCGTTCACGCTTATAATTTGATAATTTTGTCAAGTGACAATTCATTAAATCTATGTTCCGTATACACTGATTTTTAAATGTATACTGTGAATAGTCACATTAGTATATTATATGACTGTGGCTGAAAAGATATTCTGTTAAAAAACAGAGTACATTGTAGCAACTTAATGCCAAGCAGGTTCCTTCGTTTGTTTATTTCGACCCGAGGACCGGCCATATAAAGCTCCTTCAGTTCAGATACATGAACAATTTTTGGTCTGTGCGAATTATTCCTATTGACCATTCTTCAATCACAAATAGTACTATGGATCAGACACATGAACAATTTTGATAAGTGCGTAGTTTTACTATAGATCTAATTCCGACACTTCTGAAATTGACCAATTTTGCTTACATGCATTTTCCTTCCGGTTGGCGTTTCCAAAAGCCATCTTATTTAATAAGATACATGAAGCAAATTTATATGAATTGAAAGGTTTCGGTGAATATAATAGAAGTGTTTACCATCGACCAGCTTCAATTACTTACCCGCTAACATGTGTCGACATCTATAGCAGATATTTGTTTTACATGAATGTCAACACAATAGCAGGCAACAGAACTTGGTCGATTCTAGATACTTTTATTATACTCGCCGAAACCTACTGTTATTATACTCGTAAAGTATATAGTTTTTAATTATATTAAATGAGGTATTAAATTGATGATACAGAAATTCAGCAAATAAACTAATTAATTCATTTCCGCTTGTCTATTCATTTTTTATCTGTCCGCTATCACTTGAAGACATATAAATTAATTTCAACTAGTGAAAATTACAACCTTGTTAATAGTTTAGATATCGGCATATACAGAATATGTATTGCAAATATATATGCTCATAACCTAAATTTGAGCTGTAATAGTGAAAAATCTAAACAGTTTATGAAAAAATGTTTCAAACAAAAGTGACTTTGTTTTAAAAAGCAAACATCGTTTATGGTTTAAAAGTTAGGTCATGAATCCATTGGTTCCAATGAACCGATTTTGCTCATTCTCTTAGACCCACTTTTTGTGACTTAAAAACGTCACCAAAATTTTAGCTCTGTACCTCTTTTCGACGGACGGGCGGGCATGCAGAAATGGGCTGATTAGGTGAAAACTTCTACCAAAATTTTGTATCTGGCTTCAAAATTGATTAGTGTTACAAACTTTAAATTAAAATTAATATACTCCGGTATGTTATATACATATATATGTTCAGTGTAAAAATAGTTCCATAAATTCATGATGGATCTTGCACAAATCATTCCTAATCAGATTCATGATCCATCTTGGTAAGCTAATTTTTATTTAAAAATGCATACTTAATTTAAACATAAAGATTTCTCTAACAGTAAACTGCAATTGAAATTTCCAAACTCCTATTATATTTTTGTACTTCACCAATTTCAAGTCAATAAATTTCGTCAAATACGTATAAAAAATGCATCATAGTATAATCCGTCATACTCAAGCGTAAAAAAAAAAGTTACCCAATTTTAAATTCTTCTTGTCATTATTTTTGCCAATAAATTTATCTTCTAATTTTAATTCTTGTTTTTCATTAGTTTCAGTTTTCTTAACATTTTCTTTACATTTACTGTTATTTTCTATTTGTGCACTTAATTTTGTATCTGATTTGTCAACTCTTATTAACTCTTGTAATTCAATACTATTTCTTGATTTATTATTTACTTTAGGATCGCTTTGTTCATCGAATGTAGTTTTTGCATTATTTTCAGTTATTTCATTTTTAATATCTATTTTTACATATTTTTCCTTACTGTTATTCAATTTGGTACATGTTTCAATAGTCTTTTCACAATTTGTATCAACTTGCTTCGTTTCACTTTTTTGTAATTCTAATTCAATTGATTTGTAGTCTTTTGATTTAGAAATATCACATTTTTCTTTTATAGAGGAGGAACAAAACGTTTGACAGTCATCTAGAAAAAGAAAAAAAACAATTTTTTATAACATGTTCTAAATCTTAAATTCCAACATTGATTATACATGATTATCAGAAACTAAATAATCAAATTTAAGGAGAATTTTTCTACACCTCAAACGTAACAAAACATATAATGTAGAATTTATTTTTTAAATCAATCGTTTTGGAGAAAATTTTCCTTTTATTTTTGAAGTTATCACTTTTTTTAGACAAAAAATCCTCGTTAGTTTCGTATTATCCGAGCTGCAATAAGTTAAATCAATTGAACTGATTTAATTTTATTCGAATTTTGATAGCTTTTCAGAGGCCGAAAAGTCATTTTACCATTTTGAATTGTAACGTTTCATAAAAAAATATACAAATAAATACTTTTCTAGAAATACATCATTGTTTGAATTTGTCGTGCTCTATAATGGGTGAAAAAGGTATTGGTTAATTATTACTACAGTTTTTACATAAAAATTATTTCTAATATTGTTCTTAAAACTCCCATCTTGGTTGACAAACACGACCTATACTTTCAATATCTGATTGACAGAATGATTATGATTTCAATCTTAACATGCAGGCGGTGATATAAAATCCATACAAAAGCACCCATTAAGTAATTCACGACTCGGACAAGTCGCAAATAACTGTTTACCAAAAATTTCATAGTAACGGTTTTCTTGAACCAGATGATGGTGGCATGATATGATTCCATTCCAATGCTTGTTTAAAAAATAAAATTTAATTGGTATTTTTCTATTTTGATTGTGCCATCTATGCGAGAATTTCTAGCAATTTATTATTAAAGGAAATTGATATAAAAAAGAGAACTCTTCAAAACAGACAATCTCTAATGTAACATACGTTGTATTTTTTTCAATTCTTCGAATACAATAAAATTTGCACGAAAAAATTTCTAAATAGAAAATTTTATGGACTCCGAAAAGGCTACGTTTAGTTCTATAATTAATTTTATTTCAGTATGAAATTTTTTAAATTAATAATCAGTTTATTTATTTATAATCTCAATAACATGGATAAATTGGATAATGAAAACTGTTAATATTCAAACAAACTGTTATGATTCAAAAGTAATAAAGTTTCAAACATTTTCTCGGGCGTACCTAAATAAACGTTCCAATGGGGCACTAGACGGCAAAATTGTATTATATTCACCTGTTAATTGTTGATTTTAATTAACGGAGATTTTGAACGGAAAACAAAAATCGAAAGATGTTGGTAAGTATTTTGTGTCGTTTTGGAAGGAAAGTTTTGGGCCGTTATTATATTGACACTTCACCGATGCCATGTGATCAAAACTAAGCATAAATGAAATCCTTTACAGATAACAAGCCACATAGATCGAAATATAATAGTCTTTGAAAAGAGTATGCAACTACTGTATTAAGATACTTGTATCTGAACAGCACTGGCATGGTTACAGCACTGGCATTTGTTGTATTTGTTTAAATTAAAATTTTTCGATATTCGAAAACTGCCAATGAGATGATCCTCCAGACCCAACTTACAAGTACAAGTAGAATCATCTTGGACTCTATAAAGGTGATAGTTAAAGCGACAATGCCCTGTCAGAAGACCCACTATTGCGGACCTATTTTGTACCAAACTAATCACTAGCTCGGAATCTAGTTTATTCATTTTGAAATATTTAAATAATTTTAACTGACAATAATGTGAATTAAAAATTAAAATTAAATAATAAAAATGTTAATTTAATTATATTATAGACGTCAAAAACGTAAATATCATACATCAAATGACAATTAAAATTGAAAGAAAAAAATTGACAAAAAATTTACTTTATCGATGTGGTTTTTTATTTTTTCAAATTGCATTATTCATTTTCTATGAAAAACTTCATCATTTTGTGAAATAATTTTAAAATCTTGACAGTTAATAAATGAAAATGTATGTACCAAATTTGATACATTTTTATTTATTATTTTGTACCGTTAATCACGATTCTGATACAAAATTTGAAAATTCAAAATGGCCAAGTTATCGACAAAAGTGGCTTTTCTACCAAAAAATATGTTTGTCCCTCGGGGATTTTCAATGGTCACTGATCACTTGTCTGATGTTAAAATTGTAGTGGGAAATTTATTTCGATTAATTTTTCTAGTTATTTTTCCGAAAAATTAGTAATTTTAAAAGAAAAATTAGCCATGTTGACTTTTTTTAGCTCTAAAATTGTTAATATCAAAATTTTAAAATTTTTGCAAAAATTGTTAAAAACGGGAGGTAGGTCACTTTTGTCATTCAATCCGTCATTTTGAATTTTATAATTGTTAAAATAAGAATTTGATTGTGTCTATAACTCCATGTTTTTATATAACAATCGTGATCAGAGACCTCGAAACCTTCCGTGTATCACAAATTTGGTATATTTTCACTGTTGATTGTTGACATTTAAAATTTGATTACAAAAAGGCAAAATTCTGTATTTTAGAAAGTGATCTGTGAACCAACCTTCTAAAACAGAAAACAAAAAAAAGATTGAACAGTTTCTTACCTTTAACGTCTAAACTAGTGGTAACAGTGTTAGTTGTATCTTTTGTTTCAATTTTAATTCGTTTTAAAGATTGATTATTTATTGAATCTGCTCCTCCTTCATTGATTTCACCAAATAAATCAGTTATCTTATATTTTCGTTTAAATGATGATTTTGTACTCTTTTCAGCTGGCACAGTTGTGGTGGTATGTGTAAGTTTTTTATGGGAATCATTTGATTTTTCTGTAATATTTTTATTATTTTGTATATAAGCTTCTTTGGCTGTTTTAAAACCAAAATCTTTGATATCTTCATTTGCTGGTTTTGATATTTCACGTAGAAAACTTTTTAAGGTACCTTTACAATTTGTTGTTGGATCATAAGTTACTAAATTATCGTAAAGTTGTTTTGTATTTTTTATTTTGGATACCTATACACAAAATATAATAATTTGGTATTCTTCTACAATAAGTAGTGATTAATTTAAGTAAAAATTATATTATTGTAGAGCAAGTACACTTCTGGAGTGATTTCAATTGAAAAATTGAAAATTTTGTTTCTATTATGTAAAAATATATGTGCGACCTTAATACAAAAAATCCTAGTTGGCTATATCCTTGATAGAACCGTAAATTTTACTTGTATAAGAGAATATTCGGGCAATTGGAGGAACAATACGAATTATTGTTTCAAACTAAGTTTATAAGCGAAAAGTATGAAATCTATATGTCTATAAGTAGAAAGAAATCTATAAGTAGGCAAACCAATTTTCATGCCCTTTTTGTCAACCGCTTTTTCTTTCTTTTGATAACTACTGGTATATATATAAACTTTTGTATTATAGGGTTTACGAAAAAAAGTTATTCTTTATATAACTGACTGACATACCGACGCAGAGCCGAAACCGCATGGTCTAGGAGCATGAAGGTGTTTTATATAACATAAATGAGCACTAATGAATTTTTGAAAATTCATCTCCTAAAACTGAGAAAAGGGTAGCACAAACTTTAATGTCTATTAATATACTGCCCAAACCACTAAGATAAAAGCTTGAAATGAACACCAGAGATTCATTTTATAACGTAGCCGGGACCAAATACAGTTTTTTTTTTTTTTTTTATATAATTTAATTTTAAATGGGAGGAAAGAGACGTTTCAATTTTTTTATTCTATCAAGGTACAGTCCAAAAATGAGAAAGCTTGAAATTTTTAACATAGTAATCTATTATAACACTTCAAAACTAGACTGGAATTGCCCATATTACTACCTCATAATATGCAATTAAAAATCGGATCGGTAATCATTATACTGCAGAACATAATGGCACCCGGCTTGTGGTGAAGAAATCCAATGCGGCTGGTATTTTCAATGTCGATAATTGTCGATAATTGACCACCCTGTTAAGTGTTAGTGGCATCAAACTGGAAAATCCATTTTTACACGCCATTAAAGAAACCTAACAATTTTGAATATTATGTCTGAAATAACAATGTTTTTTAAACATTATTTATTTCAGTTCGAATTAATATTTATAGCTAAGACAGGACAGCATCTATTCGGTTCAGCTAGTTAGAAAAAAGATACTGGATAGACCGAGGAAGTAACAAAAAACCGTTAAGTTTATAAAATCGTTATAGCCAATTTCGATATATATATATATATATATATATATATATATATATATATATATATATATATATATATATATATATATATATATATATATATATATATATATATATATATATATATATATATATATATATTTACAAGAATTTCTTGCTTTAAGATATTAAATAGATTAGATTAGATAATTATTATCATCATACAGACGTATTCATGTCAAAGCCAGTCAATCAAGTAATTGTGACAGAAACTAATAAATTCTTTATAATAAAAAAATAAAATAAAAATGCTTTGTTTTACATATAAAAAAAATAAAAGATAAGTTAATTAAATTTCGATTTTTTCCCCAATTTCCTAGATCAAATTATTTTGTATTTTATAAATACGTATTTCGACTACAAAGTAGCCATCATCAGTATGAATTAGCTAGTTGTAATGATTCTCTGAGGAGATGTTACTCATTGCTAATTTGGTGACGGTTTGCACAACTACCTAATTCATACTGATGATGACGTATTTATAAAATACAAAATAATTTGATCTAAGAAATGTGGGAAAAAATTGAAATTGATTCGAAAAATCCTAGAGTTCTCATTAATAATTATAAAAAAAAAAAAAAAAAAAAAAAGTTACTTGTTTAGCAATAGCTGCTCGATACATTGTTAAAACAGTACACTTTGTAAATGCACTGTATTCAATATCTTTTGCACAATCTTCAATATCAAAACGTAATAATTTCGTTGAACGTTGATCTGAGTACATATCATAGTTAGTCTTTAATGCTGTCACTATCGTATCTAAATACTTTTCACGTATAATTATCGTTAAGTTTGAAACTTTATTTTTTGTACATTCGGCAGCTTTAACACGTGCATATTTTGTAGCCTCTGTATCAGAATCGTCATTTTTATTGTCGTTATAAATCTATTTAAAAAAATTAAATAAAAATATTTATAGTTTATTTTTTAAACTCTACCACTGGAAAAATTAAAGAAATACAAAAAGGTTTTAGATTTACGTGATAATTAAAAAAACTATCTCAATGTGTTGAAAAAGAGTTTACAAACTCTCAGCTTCTAGGTTTTAATTTTTAGAACAAAAGTTTTGCATAAATTACCATTTTCAAATAATCTTAATAAAACCCACGAAAATTTATTGTTTTTTCAAGAACTTACATTAATTTATTTTCTAAAAAATTTATATCCAAATCAAAAATTTTATCGAGTCTGTAAAGCATTGATTTTTTAACTAAATGTGACTAACTAAATGTAATAAAATAAGACTGCAGTGATAAAAAGTGATATTTTCGGCATTTTAGAACATCGGTCTAAGTTTTTGCAACTATCTTTTAATTATCTGTGCAATTATTTAAAAGTAATCCAAAGGTATTGATGTCTAAATTTTTCAAATAAGACCGATTTACTTTAATTTTATCGAACCCCTTTTGGAAGCGTTAAATTGAAGCCAAAATAATCAGGGGAATCAATAAAGCAACAAATTATAATCTGAAAATGCTCTGTAGAGTTTCTTTTTTTAAGTTATTCGTAATTGGAAAACCATGTTTTGGAATGATTTTTCAAGAATAACTCAAAATTCATACATTTAATCGGTAAAAACGTGTATTAAAAAAAAAGTAAGCTAATAAAAAAACAAGGAAAATAAATGACTTATTTTGTAGATGCGATATTAACCGAATTATAACTTGTTCAAATTGTCGATTCGAGATTATGGGAAAAAATGACCTTGATGAAATCGAATAGTTTGACAAGTGTTTATAGTTTTGGTTTATCTAAAAAATTACTCCAAAAGTTTTCCAAAAGAGAAAAATATAAATTTTATGTTATAAACAAATTTCTTCCAAAGATTTGAAAACTAGAAGTTTCACAACTTTTTTTTCGAATTTAAGAAATGTAATGGACAATTTCAATGGTAATTATGCAAAAAAATGTATGTTTTAACCGAAATTTATACTTTTTAAACATTTTTATATAAAAATTTAAATTAAAAATATATCCCTATATTCATAGTTGTTCATTTTATGGTATAAAAATACGCACCGCAGACGCTTTTCGTAATGAAAATTGTTTTTTAATTAGTTCAGCAGTCTCTTTTTTGGCACGATTGTCATAATAGCCATCATCATTATCATCATCATTATCGTTTTTTGTTTGTAAGTAATCTTCGTATTGTCTGTGAACAAATTAATTAAAATTGAAAAAAAAAAAACATAAATAATAATTATTGTTGATTTTGAACAATTTACACTGATCCAAAACATTACTCATTAATAATAAAACTTTATTATTTTTCGATATACTGCATAAGAAATTTTTCTGATCATTTTACTTAAAAAATTTACAACATTTAAAGTCAATTCTCTCAGGCGTAGTATTTATTTTTCATTTAAATGTCAGTATTTCGTAAACCGTTCTTCCGATTTTTATGAAATTATGTATGTACATGCATGATACAGATTTTTATAGAAGTATTAAAACTTTAAACATTGCATTTTTATACGAATTATAGAACCTATTTTTATATTATAATTTACATCATATATTTTATGACGATTAAAAATAACAACATTAATGGCGGCATTACACTCAATGGTAATCAGAGATTTATGTATTTCAATGTCAGTGGCTAACTACAACAAAGAAAGGGACACCATCAAAAAATAACATGAAACAATGGATTCGACCCAGTGATAATAAGTAAAATAGAAAAAAAAAAACAAAAAATACAAAATAGCTCTGAAATCTATCCTCCCAAACACCGAAAAGCAAAAAGATTATAGGTGCTTAACATATTTTGGTGGCGTGTCAAAAAAGATTGGTGAAATATTTCAAAAGTAAGGTATAAATATTGCATATAAACCACCAACCATATTAAAACACCTTATAATCAACTATAAGGGCAAAATTACCAAATCAGGAGTATATAAACTTTCACGCCAAGATTGTCAGAGTTGTTACGTCGGACAATCAGGTAGATCCTTTAATTGTAGAAGAAATGAACATCTCAGATCTTATAGGCTGAAAAAATCAGATTCTACCTTTGAGAACCATTCTTACATTTATTAAATTTTTGACTAAAAAATTAGTTTTTAAAATTTTATCATTAATGTTTCTGTATATTGTTATTTTAATTTTTGTACATAATTGTTTTTAATAAGTTCGAACACAAAAGGCCAGATGTATGATCATATAAATTATACAATAAAAAACATAATTGTTTTTTAACAAATTTTTTCTATAAATACATTAATATGAATGCATTATTAATAAGTAAATTAATGAAAAAAATAAATAATAAATACTTTCATTGGAAAGAATTATTCTTCGTTACGAAAACTTATTTTAAATAATTTCATTATTCATTTTTTTAAGGATAAAATTTTAATGTTGCTTATTACCAAAGTGGGATGTCAGATGTTACACATCATCTGTGAGTACTGGAACAATTGCTCGTATTTTTTTAAGGCATTTAAAATCTGTATTTTAATAGAGAAAATTCTGAATTCTTTACAAAAACTACGCCATCAATGTTTCTTCTAAAAAAAACTAAAGCTTTAGAACGATACATCATTCTAAAATGTCGATATATATATATTTAAAAGTAAAAACATTTATGCTAAAAATATCGACATTTTAGAATGATGTATCGTTCTAAAGCTATATATATATATATATATATATCATCATCATCATCATCATCATCATCATAGGGTTCCTAGGGTTTTTTGATATATATATATATATATATATATATATATATATATATATATCAAAGTGCGATAAAGTAATTCAACGGTATAAGTTGAAGTGAAACAAAACATATATTGTCCTCCAATTAATCTAAATACCATATACACAGTGATTTTGGAAAGTGTATCTACTAAAACAAAAATTTACATACAGTTATTATCTAATAAAATATACTAAAAGTTAAGGTGAATATGGAAGCAAAACTGGATGAAATTTTAACTCAAATGAAGGTACTGAATACAAAAATAGATAAAACCGAAGAGAGAGTCATAAACCAATTAAAAGATATATTGAAGGAGAGTCAGCAGGAAATTGATAAGCTAAAAACGGATAATAAGATCTTAGAAGAAAAAATTAATGAACAGGGTCAGAAAATAAGAGCTTTAGAAAATAAGCATAGAAGAAACAATATTGTAATGTTAGGAGTAGAGGAGAAAGAACAAAGTAATGATGAGCTTGGAACTGTAATTAAGGATATTATCCGTAAAAAATTAAAAATAAATGTACATGATACAGACATTAATTTTGTTGCACGTATAGGCAAAAGAGGGGAGTTTGAGAGACCAGTATTAATAGGATGCACAACCTGGAACTTTAAAAAGGTAATTTTAAAAAACAAAAGGATGATGAAAGAGTCTCACATAATAATTAAAGAGGATTTACCCAAAGAAGTGCGCGAAGACAGAAAAGAGATCGGTCAAGTGATGTTTCAACTTAAACAAATGGGAAAGAGGGCTGCAATGAGAGGAAACAAACTCTTGTACGAGGGCAAATATTATTCGAAAGAGGAAGCGATGTTATTGGGAACAGAAATAAATAATACAAAAGTGGATGATATAAATAAGAGACCCAGAAGTGAAGAAGAACTAGACGAAAGTCAAGGTAAAAGAGGAAAAAGAGATTTAATGGGAAACAGCAAAAATCAGGAAAATGTGGCAAAGGTAGCACGTGATAAAATAACTAATTTTTTTGCAGTAAATCCCCAGTTATACACGAGAAAAAACAGTTTCTAACGAACGGGAAGCATAGGGGTGATATCCGATGGAAGGTAATGGCAACCCACCATCGTAAAGTGCCCAGGACGACCACGATAACGAACAAGGACGACGATTTATACTACAAAAATGGGATACAATTTCATAAAAATAAAAATATACGGAAAGCTACTTGGAACGTAAGAAGTTTAAACCAAAGTGGAAAATTAGATAATTTACTCCAAGAATTAGAGGAATACAAGGTTGACATTGCTGGGATTAGTGAAGTGAGATGGATATCGACCGGTATAGTTCAGAAAAATAATTATACTCTCATATATTCGGGGGGCACAACCCACAACAACGGAGTTGCTATCGTAATAAATAATAAATTAAAAAAGAAAATAATAGGCACAATATATGAGTCTGAAAGAATTATTATGGTTAAAGTAGACACTAAACCGACAGCTACAAACATAATACAAATATATGCACCAACTTCTGACAGCTCCGAACAGCAGTGTGAAGAGTTTTATTATCGTTTGGAAAATATACTTGCTACCACTAAAAGTCGAGAATGTACAATTATAATGGGAGACTTTAACGCAAAAGTGGGAAGCAATGAAGACAAACCTGCCATTGGTCCATTTGGACTTGGAAAAAGAAACTCGAGAGGAGACATTTTAGCCGAATTTTCAAACAGTAATAAACTCATCATTACCAATACATGGTTTAAGCAACCCGCTAGGAGGTTATATACTTGGAAGGCACCAGGAGATACTCCTGCGAAAATAATCAGAAATCAAATAGATTATATATTGATTAATGAGAGATACCGGAACGCAATTAAAAGTGTTAAAACATGTCCCGGTGCTGATGTCAACTCCGATCACGTGCTCTTATTAGCAAATATGGAAATGAGATTAAAAGTGTTGGAGAAGGGAAACAAGAAAGAAAATGAATACATAAACATGAAAAAACTAGAAAACGAAGACATTAAAAAAATATTCCAAGAAAAATTCGAGGAAAATTATGAACTTACGACAAAGGAGTCCAGTGAATTAGACATAGATGGCGAAACTGATAATTTTATTCAGGCAATCAAAACAGCTACTAAAGTAGCATTGAAAAATGAGGAAAAAATCGAAGTTAACAAGAACTGGATGACAGAAAATATACTTAGTTTAATGAAAGAAAGAAAAACTCTTAAGGACAACCCAACACAATATAAATTAAAGAATAAACAAATTATATCAGAGATAAAAATAGCAAAGCAGCTGTGGATGGAAAATAAATGCAAAAATATTGAATTGTACGAAAGATTAAATGACCCAGGTAAATTGCATAAAGAAATAAAGAATATGTGCGGAATATATCGTAATAATAAATCTGCAAACCTAAAAAGTAAAGATGGTAAATTACTGGCTAGTAAAACCGAAATATTAAATAGATGGGAGGAATATATTACAGAACTATTTTGTGACGAAACCCGTAATCCAGTGAATAAGGATAGTAGAGAAGGCTCATCGAATTTCCCTATATTATTGATAGAAGTAGAAGCAGCGGTCAAAGAAATTGGTGATGGTAAAGCATGTGGAGAGGATGGAATCTTCGCAGAGTATTTAAAAAATCTAAATGCTTATGGGATAAATAAATTATGGAAATTATGCAATAAAATATATACTGAGGAAAAAATCCCGAACATTTTAAGTAAGTCGACCTTTATCCTACTTCCAAAAAAAGTAAGCTCCAGTGAATGTACAGATTACAGATCGATCAGTTTAATGAGTCACATTACAAAAATGTTCTTAAAAATCATTCGAAGAAGAATTCAGACGACTATAGACAATGAAATAGGTCCGACTCAAATGGGTTTCAGGAAAGGAACGGGTACGCGGGAAGCAATTATTAGTCTTAATCTCCTAATTGAACGGGCAATAGAAAATAATTTACGCGTGTACTCTTGTTTCATTGACTATGAAAAGGCGTTCGATAGCATCTCACATAATAAACTGTTCGATATACTGGAATGTTTAGACATTGAGAAGAAAATATTAAGACTTTTAAAAAATCTGTATTGGAACCAAGAAGTAACGGTTAAGACCAACTACGGTAATACTTCAAATATAACCGTGGAGAAGGGTGTAAGACAAGGATGTGTTCTGTCCCCAATATTGTTTAACATTTATGCCGAAAAAGTGATAGAAGAAGCTTTAAGTGAACATAAAATTGGTGTGAAAATTAATGGTGAAATAATTAATAATTTAAAATATGCAGACGATACAGTACTACTAGCATAAAGTGAAAGTGATTTACAAATTATCGTGGACAAAATAACCAGCGTAAGTGAACAATATGGATTAAAAATCAATATAAAAAAAACGGTGTGTATGATATTCAGTAAAGAATCTGTTCAACCTACACTTAATATAAAATGTAATGGCATAAAATTAAAGCAAGTTAACCAAATGAACTACTTGGGAAAACTATTCACCTGCAATAATGACCAAATAAACGAAATTAAAAAACGTATAGCCATCGCTAAAAATAATTTTATAAAACTTAAAGCTTATTTAATTAACAGAAAATTGTGTTTTAATAATCGGCTTAAAATGTTAAGGTGCTATGTGTGGTCCGCGTTACTGTATTCGTGCGAAACTTGGACATTAAAAAGTGAATGTGAAGCCAGACTGAATGCATTTGAAACGTGGTGCATTAGAAGAATGCTAAAAATAAAGTGGACGGAGAAATTAAGTAACGTTGAAGTATTCCGTAAGGTTAAATATGACAGGTGTTTGGTTGCATTGATTAAAAGGAGAATATTGGGATACTTCGGCCATATTTATAGAGGAAATAGATACGAACTTCAAAGACTGATTATATGCGGTAAAATGGATGGCTTTGTATCAAGGGGCAGAAAGCGGATAACGTGGATCTCGAATATTAAAAAATATTCAAACTTTAAATCGTTCCACAGTTTAAAGTCGGCCGCAATGGACCGAATTCAATGGAATCGAGTGGTCTCCAAAATCCTGTAATAGGATATGGAACCCTATGATGATGATATATATATATATATATATATATATATATATATATATATATATATATAGATATATATATATATATATATATATATATATAAGAACATACCTTTTCTGATCACTGCGTCCACCTTCATAAAGATCTTCAATATTTCCACCTGAATCCTTTTTGGCATAAGATTTATATTGTATTGTAGATGAACTATACGCTTCAATTAATCGTAGAACTTCATTTTTATTTGTACAAATATCACATTTTGTTTTACATGGTGGCAACTTTGTTTCATCAAAGTACGAAGAAAATAGAAAATGTCGACAAGAACTAAAATCACGCAAATTGAAAATAGATGGTAAAAATTTAGTTCAATGTATTATTTATTTACTAAATAAGGCCGTTCTATATAGTCGATTAGTCGCTTGTAGGTAGACGAAAGCATTAGATATGAAGAAAAAAGCCGTGTCGTAAGAAATCCTAAGAAGTCAGGTGACCGTAATTTCCAGCTGCGAGGCATTAGTTTCGATTTGTTTTAAAACTCTAAGAGAAAGCATAAAAATATAAAAAACTATTTGGTGATAATGTTGGTTAGTCAAACTCATTACCAATGCAGATAATTCAGAGTGAACTACATAGAAATTTCGAGCTAAAACTTACTTCATTTCCCATTTTCACTATCCTCTGAAAATCCGGAAATTTTTTTTTTCAAAAAATGTAAATATATTTATGATTTCTCTTAAATGGTACTCAACCTACCAATTTATATATAAAAAAAAACGGTCAAATATTAAAGTAGTAGTTTGAGAATGATGTCAAAATTTCGAGTTAATAATGCGTAGCTTCAGAATTTGACGCTTTTAACGAAAATCGTAAAATACTCGAGGTTTACCTATAAATTTTTATAAATCACTGTCAACCGTGCTTCTACAAAAAATGATGATTTTCCGGAATATTCTAAAAAAACTCGAACTTGATCTATTCATTATTATAAAAAATGGTAATATATTAGAGCAGAAAGTTGATAAATGTAATTTCTACTCGAAATTACCTAGAAATTAAAATATTCGGATTGTTTCAAACTTTTGACATCAACTTTTGAAGGAACTCGGATTACAATCTTTCAACTTGTTACTAACTCGAAATTGTGATACCAATCAAAACTTTTTACCCATAACATTTTACCATTTTTTTATAAAAATTAATATATATAAGTTTTAATATGATTTATAGGAAAATTGAAATTTTGAAACCCGTCTCAACCTCCTACTGTAATATTTAACTGTTTTAAATAAAAATAGATGTGTAAAAATTGAATTTTTACACATTTCGAAAAAGCGTTAGCTTTTGAAGCAGCTCGAAATAACCACCATTCAGCTCAAAATTTTGAACCCATTTCTACCTTCTACTCTAATATTTAACCATTTTTAATACAAATGAATACGTTAAATTCGAGTTTTTTACGATTTTTCGAGAAATGATCATTTTTTGAAGCAGCTCAAATTTACCATAATTCAATTTGAAATTTTGGCACCATTTTCAACCTTCTACTGTTATATTTAACCATTTTTTATAAAATTAAATAAATAAATTTCGATTTTTTTACGATTTTTCAGAAAGCTAGAACAATTTTCGAAAAATTTCGGCTCTAAAATTTAGTTCAAAATAGCTCAAAATTTGATTACCATTCAGCACTTTGCAGCCCAAAATTGGATAACCATTCAAAACTTGTAGACAATTTTATTTTCTACAACTATGATTATAAATACATATACGATTTATTAAGATTCCTAAAACGTGACCAATTATGAATTTTAGGACAAGTTTTATAATACCAAAATGAAAGTTTGTGCCTAAATTCAGCTTCTTCCATTAGATTCCGAGGTGAAACCCTTAGACAACTGGTCTAAGCAAAATAAAATTGACTTGTTTCAATCATGTTACAATAATAATAAGATACATTTTGCATTGCAAATGATTCATACATTTTTAAAAAATAAACAAACTAAAAATCAAACAAGTTTCAACCATTTTACAATATTAATAAAAATAACAAAAAACTGACGTAAATGTTTTATAAACGCTATTCTGATTGATTGCTTCTATTTAACACAATAGAAAACTAGAATGGAAGGTAGTTACAACCAACGTTGGTAAAAGAAACATTAATATGGTAGAACACTTTAGAAAAATTAATTAACCGGATTTCGAAGAATTGTTAATATTTTGAAAATGTGAAATGAGGTAAGTTTTAGCTCGAAATTCTTGTGTAGTTCATTCTAGATTATCTGCAATGGTAATGAGTTAGACCAACTAGCTTTATACCTGAAAGCTTATTAAATAGTTTTTCCTTTTTTTCTACGTTCCTTTGTTTTAAAACAGCTCGAAGTTGGTGATATGTATCACTTTTAATTTTTATTTCATTTTCCGATGCAGGCTAACTTACTTTAGTCACTTTAAGAAGTCGGGTACGTAAAATAAACAGTCTATACAAAAAGTCGTAAGCAGCCGTAAGATCTGTCATTTTATATTTATGATTTATGTTATGAAAATCGGCATTTTAATTGCATACCGAAAAACCAATTTGAAAAAACTTAATTTATCCATCGCCATTATAAAAAAAGTTTGTGAACAAAACAGCGTGTTTACAATATACTATAAACCTAGGAGCACATTGTGAGATATCATATCTAGTCTATCAGATCTTAGTACTGGATAAAACACAGTGTTGCACAATGTGATCGCATATTGACAAACTGATTCGTGTCACCTCTCCAAAATTCCATCCTATTTCTTACGTAAACAAAATTGCCAAATATCTTATAGCATAATTAATATTAAAAATATAATTTTAGTAATAGCTTAGTATTAGTATTAGCAGTAAGCGCGGAACGATCGATTCTACTATTCATATCATTTACAGTATATGCCAGAGTATATTAGTTTTAGTCTAATGTTTTAGCGTTATAAGACTTTAGCAAGACCAGAAAAACAAAATTTTGGTATAGATGTTCATAAAATCACCTAATTAGGCCATTTCTGTATTCCTTCCAAAAGTCAAATTATTCGTTAAAAAATGTTCTATAAAAAATCTCTAATAAAAAAATTATAATCAAATCAATTTAAAAAAAGTTATTAGGCGTTGAAAGAATACGTAGTTTAATTTTAAATGTATTTCATGACTTTTTTTGTTTATAACTTCAATTTTAAATGTTAGAAGAAAAAGGCAAAGTAAAAAATTTTAAATTATGTTATTATCTGAAAAAAAGTTTCTGACAAAATTTTTTGTCCTAATACTTTAAAAGATAAACACAAAAACATTATTTTAAAGATAGCGGCCAAAGTGAAATCTCAAAATTAAGTTCACGGTGATGTCTTGTTTTATTATTAAAAAAATTAAATAGCTGCCTATATGAAATGCATACGGTACTATTCGGTATTATTCACAAAAACATACTTAGCCGTCTCACAATATTCAATCATTTTCAAAAAATTTTGGAAAGTATTTTCAGCGATTTTCTTTTTCTTATCTGTATCACAATCAGAAAATTGTTGTTGTAAGTTATATTGCAATGCGTTACGATCAACTTGAGAATAATATATTCGACATTTTGAAATTTTTCCATCACGACCGGCCCGTCCAGATTCTTGATAGTATGACGCAATACTTGATGCAACTCCCCAATGTACAACAAATCTGCAATTAAAAACCTTAATTACCTCAAAATTATTCTAATTTTACAAAAATATATCGCTATCCCCGGGATTTTTTAACCAATCTTTGAAGCAGTGTTGTTGAACCTTCTTTAGGGATACTAATAATTAAAATTATTTTAATTTGGCTTTTCCAGATCATTCGCATTATGAATTATTACCCAGGAAATTACTGATGATGCCTACATTGTAGTCGAAATACATATTTATAATACAAAATTTGGCTAAGCATTGAAATGAATTGAAATTCTCATTACTAGTCTTCGGTAATGGTCGAAGAGCTGTAGAAACAAATAACAAAAATCTGGGTATCATGGAAGTCTACGTAGGAATCAAACGCTTTAAATAACTGATACTTATGCATCGAGTTACCAAGATGGATATGGAAAAAAGAGATGAAGAGAAAAAGCAAATTTGTCAAAAAAACTAACATTAAAAAACTGAAAATTAAGTGTAGAAATAAAAATCTTGAAAATATATAAACAGTATCAAAAAAATAAGGTGTAGCAATTGCAAACTGTTTCCAGAAAAAAATTAAATGGTAAACTAAATACAAAATGGAAAAAATTAATTGAAAATGAATAATTAGATTTGGTTTTGATAATATTACGAAAAAAAATACATTCCAAAGCATGAGAAAGAGAAAGGCAGACCTTTGGTTAGGTACAAGATCCTGATTAGATACAAGATTAATTTTATTTATCTATCTAAAAAATGCATTTTAAACTGAAAAAATTATAAAATACACACAAAAATTGTATATTTTATAATTTTAAGTATGCGTGAAGATTCAGGTTGTCGCGTTTTTTTTTTATTTGAGTATACAAAGAAGGTGTATTGTAAGACTAGACAGCAATTGTAAATCAGTGAATATGCTATGTAGTAACAAAGTACTGAATTGTTTAGCCAAAAATAGGTAGTCAAGATGGAACGTGATACCAGTTGTGAAAATTTACAAAAAAACAAAAAAAAATTACCCGTAGTTATAAAAATTAAGAAATTATGTAAAAAGCTTCAAAAAACAATTTTCCAGTAAATAGATACGTGGGTAACTACTTTGAAATATTATGAAAATAAACAAAAAATAAAAATCAAAACGTACTAATTAACATGACAAGCGATAATAGAAGATTTATTACAGGGTGCAAGTCCGTCCCGGTAAATATGAGTGATAATATGAATATTTTTAAGGGAAACTCTAGCATTTTTTCAAATAATTTTAGATTTTTTGCCCCAATTTCGTAGATCAAAAATTTTTGTAATTTTTTAAGACGTATTTCTACTAGAAGGTAGTTATCATCACTATGAATTACGCAAACAGCCTTGCGGTGTTATGTAACGGTCTGCCGACCGTCATTAAACTGGTAATATGTTATCTTTGTACCTGGTTAAAAATGATCTACCTGACTGACCAACATAAGCGGCATTGCATTGGGAGCAAGATAATCTATAAACACCAGTTTTATTCTGGGTAGAGTTTTTTCTTTAGAATTAAAAATTGATTTGTCTAAATTACCATTATTATTATAAGGTGGTTGTATATTATATTTCCGAAAGAGGTTTCTAATTTGTTGTGAAATATTGTCTACATGTGGGAGAGATACATAATAATTTTTTGTTTTGGATGAAATATGTGGGAATATTTGATTTTGTATAGCTTGTTTTTCTTTTTTATTAATTATATTTACTCCAATTTGAATTATGATACTCAGTTCCTTGCTTCTGTCGCTTTTAGAAAGAGGGATAGCATACGCTCTATGGACCATAGAACGGCACGCAGATAATTTATGAGTAGAGGGACTGAAAGAATCAGCAGGGATATTGGCGCCTGCGTAAGTATTTTTCTGTATATATTAAATGAGAAATTAGTGTGATTTCTACTTATTGACAAATCTAGTTGATGGAGGATTTGTTTTCTATTTCAATTGTAAATTTTGAATTTCAATTTGACATAGTCATCGAATAGTCTATCTGTTCCTTTGAAACCAACAAGATGACGATATCATCGGCATACTTATTACTGAATTTTATAAATTTATTTAAGCTATTTGATTTGAATATGATAGTAATTATCGATGTTTGAGAGGCCTTAAATGAGTGTTTTATTATGTGTTATAATAAGAGGATTTTATTACCGTTTTCATTGTCGCGTCGAGTATTTTGAATAAAAAATATATATAATTGATTGAATTAGTTATTATATTGATTAACTCTTTATTCTTAAAAACTATACAATTTATAATTTTTCCCAAAATTGCATCTGACTTATATAAAATTTCAAATAACTAGATCACTTTTTTTATATTATAAATACGTATGTCGACTACAAAGTACAATTAAAAAGTATTTTGTTGTAATTTTTGCACCTACTCAACTTTCAGTCATATAAAGTTTCCTTGTATAAATTTGAAACTCATGACACTTCAAATGAATACACTGTTCTTATTTAAAATATGAGATAAAAGAGAAGTCACCCTGAAGCAAAATACTGATATTAGTAAAATTTCCAACTTATGTGGATAGGACTTCAGAACGTCCACGTGTTACAACGAACGAGTAAGACCAAATGCTCCAACAATACACTTTGGAAAATCCTTTGCAATCAAGCATTCGTGTAATTGCAAATACTGGACTTCCAGGCTCTCCCACAACGGCACGCCGCCGGATTTATTAAATTGACTTAAAAAGTTATGTTGCGACCAATATAGTGTAAATTTCTCCCATAAAGAAAGGTGTCTCAGTTTTTGCCAATAGCTTGTAAACAATCCGGGCATATGGAAAGAGCTTGGCATTTTCATTTTTGAATGATTTTGTTGTATTCTACCAATTTTAATCCAGCCTATTTAAAATTTTATAATCTCGCGGTAGATATACAAATTTTAATATTGTCTTTTTATAATTTTACGGTAGATATTAAAAATGTTGTTACTCTCGGTACTTTCAGTACACTATTGTTTTAAACATATTCAAATAATTTTATTGTCTTTTCTTTAATTTAATAATTTTATATAATATGACTTCAAATGTTTATCATTCATTTATATTTTTTAACTACTCTTTAAGAGGAATTTGACCTTAGTTTTAAATTTCAATCTCAACTATATAACCAGAGAACCACAAAGAAATATTAACTTCACAGTATTGATAATAACCGAAAAATATTTCGCAATTGTTGTATTAATAATTTTTATTTTGACTAAATTAGTTAAAAGTTTTCGCTAAGTGGCTTTCGAGCGCTTTTAATCCAAAATAAGAAATTATACAAGCTTATATAAAAGTAATTTGTCATCAAATTAAGTTCAAAATTACTAATATCGAAATATGAATTACATATACTTTTGAAATTTGTTCGAGCTTGAAAGTGTAAACCAAAATTTCTTAGCTATTTATAATAATACCTTAGCAATTTATGATAATTTTTGGTCCCTAGACTTCGGAGCGTTTTACATTTTTAAAATAAATTGTCAAACTCGGTGTTGTGTAATTTTTAATATCTAAACATAACCAAGAGTAAAGTATTATTTATTATTAAATATTATTTACAACACTCGTCGACAACTTTGAACAGTGTGGTCTGTTTTCAGTTTTTCAGTAAAGATAAACTGTATATACATACACTATCTAATTTTGAATAAAACAGGAGATAAACACATGCTAGTGTTTTTAAATTTTTAATGGATATGATTAATCCAGATAAGTTTTTTGGCTTATCTGTATATTGCTTTACTGTTAATTTAGTGATTCAGGAGGCGCAAGTAGACGAAGCCAAATAAATAAAGTATTATGAAAGCTACTGAAATGTTCTTTATAAATATGTGTAAAAAACGGATTATATGCGATATAAACTTGTTCGATATGGGAATGAAAATTAAATGACAGAGTATAACTCAGAGTACTTTGCTCGTAGTACGCTAGATTATTATAGTATAAAACTTCCTTTAATACCAACAAACACATAACAAGACTATATAAACTTCAATTGGCATTTTATGATTTTCAACTTCACTGCACAATGAAAGACGAATGCTAAAATATCCCACACATGGCACTTAGTTTACACAAAATTCACTTAGTTATCACAAGATTCAATTTTATTGAACACATTATAAAACTATATATTTTTATAAAATTCAAATCGATACATTGATGTATAAAATTCAAAACAGAATTAACGGACAACGGATCGAACTAACTTAATTTGTACTTTTTTTCATTACGATAACAACTTACCTAACGGATGCTTTATCCACACCCATACCAAAACTATTGGTAGCGCATATAACACGTACAATACCAGATTGCCAACGATCTTGAGCTGATTGTCGTTCTTTACTTGATAATCCAGCATGATAACATGTCACCGACACACCTTTTTCTTGTAAATCTGTTGATAAATTTTCTGTAGCAGCACGAGTTCGACAATAAATAATTCCGCAACCTTTCTTTTCCTGAAATAATTACAAATAATGGTTATTAAATTTTTGGAAGGTATATAATACCAAAGATTTAAGAATTTTTTTTAGCTTTTCCTCAATTATTCGGTATTAGTTTGGCAAAAATTTATTTTTCAAATATGAATTTTTAACATTTATAGATTATAGATTATAACATTTAAAGGTAAAATTGGATTGGTCTAAAATAATAACGAGTAACATTATATTATATTGCTAAAAATGACTGCGATATCGTGGTATAATAGATCAATAAGTCTATCTACACGTCTGTAAAAAATTTTTTACCGGTAACAAATACAAAGAAAACTCATTGGAGCCAATATTTGTATTCTAAAGCAAACACTTCATTATTCCATTTTGGTATAAAAGAATTTACAGGAACTTAAAACATCAAAACTTTAACGATCGTTTCGCCTAATATAGGCATTTTCAAATGAAACTCAATTGCGGCTCAAATACCGAATACTTATAAAATCATGTATCTAATATACATGAAGTGATTATTATGGCACAATAATTGTAATGCTAAAGGGGCGTAAGAGAAGATTTTTGAATTTATCGAGTGCGTCAGATTAAGATATGAAAGATACCATGTACCCTCCTCCCTGTTGAGTATTTCCAACGTATATTAGCCTTCTATAAAGGTCTACGTGTATAGCGTAGAGGAGCAGAGTAGCAAAAACAAAGTGAATATAACAACTAACAGAGTTATTTGTTCAGATACTCGACATAAGGTTGAGTATCAATGTTTGAACTATTTTTAGTTATAAGGATTCATAAAATACTCTAAATATCCAGTCTATACATCTATAAATAAATATACTACAATATTATGTATTGTATTTATACTTATATGTAATTATTTAAAATTTTCTTCTATCTTTTATGATTCAAAAGTTGGGTCCTGTACCGTTTGGACTCAATTGACTGATTTTGATTATTCACGAAACTCAGTATTGTATTTATACTTATATGTAATTATTTAAAATTTTCTTCTATCTTTTATGATTCAAAAGTTGGGTCCTGTATCGTTTGGACTCAATTGACTGATTTTGATTATTCACGAAAGTCAATCTTAATGTCCAAAATACGTCACCAAAATTTCAGCTAGCTATCTCTTTTCGTTTTTGATATTCTATATATGTCGAGTATACAAATCGATTGAAAAGTGTACATTTCACTAATATGATTTGAGCATGACGCAAGGGGATGTCAGGGTCACAAACATGTAAAAAAAAATATCACCTGGAAAATCTCGAGCTCGGTCGAATTTTCTATTATTTTGAAGAAAAATAGAACGAAAACTAACAGCCGAATTCAATTTCATCTAATATATAACTAAACTTACTGTACATAAAAAAATATTTTTAATCTATCTAATTTTTCTATTTATTTATTTTTAAATGGGCAATTTTTTTTTTTTTTTTTTTTTTTTGTGGACAAGTGATTTTTACCAATTTTCTTACCTTTAATATAAACTGTTCAATAAAGTTAAAACCTGTTTAAAGTAATCTTAACGGTTTTGTTCAGTATATTTTAAAGGATATATTTTGTAAATTCCAGGTTTTTAAAAAGCCAGAAAGCAATTAATCGGGACCCTTTAAAACAAGGCTGAGGCTAGCAGCCAAATTTTAAAAATGTTTAAAATTTTTGCTCCCTTATAATTCTTATTTTATTTTATTCAATATATAAAAACGAATATATTTTGTGATATTCAAATTTCTTAAATGGTGAAATATTTTATAAGAACTTTTATACATTATTCTTGGATCAAAGTATTTAGGGGTGAAAACCAGACTTAAAGGTATTACTTGCTCTCTGATGATTCTCCATTAGTTTGATTATGTTGAAATATTGAATTCGTCTATACAAAAATTATTCTCTTTTATTTTGCGATACTATATTTTTAAAAGGGTCTTAAATATTTCAATGGAAAGTTTCCTTTTTAAGTAACATTTGGTGAACACATATTTTAAATATAAAAAGGTTTTATTTTATTATATCGGAGAAAGATAGTTTAATACTAGTGCATCCTGCCATAAATCTAGATACATTTGAATATATTGAAATAACCCAAATAAACAACAAATGTTACATGAACTAAAGTGGACAAATGTAAAGGGACAACTTCAGAAATATAGTAGTAGTTAGTTAAGTCTAATCATTGATGGTGTAAAGACATATCTTCGAAAACTCTATTTTGAATAAAAGAATATCTTAAAATAAATAAAGTGTTTAATTTTTTAAAATAATACATCATCACATACCATAATCTCAACAGATTAAATACACATAAACAAATACATTTTGTGTATTTCAGATTTTTAAAATGATTTAATTAATATCAAATTCCGACCACTGAAGCTAGTTTGTCTTAATTCCGACCTAGCTTAATTATCATTATTCTATTCAATATTAAATAAAACCTTAATTAAATTACGAGACTAAATACAGCTACTTTGATTAGAAAATTTTTATTGTCAAATATTATGCTCTAAACTATTTCTATAGTTTATAAATCAATGAAAGTTAATTATACATCAAGGAAATTAAATAATTAATTTCCATAAAAATAATGTTAACTAATAATAAATACATTCATTATTTCGACCACGATAGTTTTGTTTAATATTAAACAAGAAATTGGAGATTTAAAAAAAAATGTGTGTGTGTGTGTTTATGTACACGCGTTAGAAGTTATACTTTTTTTGCGTCTGAAAAAAATGTCAAAAAACAAAACTGCAGTAAAGATCGAAGAAAAATATCAAAATTACTCAAAAATGTTTTATTTCAGTAAAAATAGATATACAGTCAAAATAAATAATCATTAATTATGATGTGAACGAGTCAAATATATTTTTTAAATATTTAAAATATATTAACCCATTTCCTATTCTGTAGACAACTTCATCATGTCGTTTTTATGGGATCGTGCGCGCGCACCTCACAAATACACTCTCATCTAAAGGCGCCAAAAGAAGTATAACTTCAAAAAATATATATTATTTTTATTTGAAAATTTAATATTGATCAAAGTAATATTAATAAATACCTACATTCAGTATTTCGTTCATTTAGTTAATTCCGAACATTTTAATTTTGTTTAATATTAAATAAAAATAGGTCTATTTTAAAAATTTTCTATTATTTTTATTTGAAAATTAAATATTAATATATATAATTTCTATAAAAATAATATTAATAAATACCTACATTCATTATTCCGAAGATTTACTTGATTCCGACTACCTTAATTTTTTTGAATATCAAATAAGATTTTAAGAATCCTTAATATTATTTTTATAGAAATTATCATTAAGTATTTAATTTTTAAATAAAAATATAATAGAAAATTTTTAAAATAAGCACCGAAAATTTCTAAGGATTCTTAAAATCTTCAATTCCTTATCTAATATTAAACAAAATTAAAGTGGTCGGAATTAATCAAATATGCAAATATCGTATTGCCTAATTCTGACCGCAATATTTTATAATTTTATTATGAAACTATTGATAAATAATAAATATATTTACTACTATCGACAAATTAAAGACCAACCCAACCAACTAACGACCTAAGTATAGATTCAGTGTTTCCAATATAATCTATTATACATCGATTATAATGGATTGAATAATAATTACATTTTATTATGCACTGATTTTATGAATTTTAACATAGGATGGATGGATAGCAAAAAAGCAGATTCTGAACCAAAAATTTATTTTTTTAACGTTAAAAAAGTATTTATGAACGTGCTTTAATAAATAACAAAAATATGTATTGATAAAATTATTTAATAGACCCAATATTAATTAATTTGATAATTCTTTTATTAATACGTTGGAAACAATATTATAAATTTATTCGTGTGAGAAAATAACATTTGGAGAGTTGAAAAAAATTTGAAACTATTTAATTATTTTCTTAATTTATTTCAACTATTAGAAATTCATTTTGTTTATATACATTAAATTTATTTTGATAAATTACAACTTTCGGTTTTATTTCGTAAAAAAATTGAAAATTTTCAGCGTCAACTGAAATGTGGTAAAAATCAGACAAGACTAAATGAAATAATATGCATTTTCTATACATAGGTATATAAAAAAAAACCCTTTATATATGAAATATTTAAGAGAACATTAAATTTTCTAAAGTTTATAAAACACAAAATATTGAAGGCCGAAAAAAAATATATCTGTAAGTGATAAAAGAATATTTTCGTTTGGGTCTCATGAATCTTTGAGCCTTTCTGATTTATATTCATTACATTATTTTTTAATATTATAGTTGGTAGTTTGGTAGTTTAAAAAATGAACCCACTTATTGAAGTACAAACTTCAATAAGTTGGTTTCTCTAGGTATACACTAATTCCTATATATATGGTATGATGTATACAAATCCTATGTTGATAAGTTTGAAACACTTACAAATCTGAGATTCATAAAATACATTCGTTTATTAAATTTAATCAAATTAATTAAGAATCATTAGAGAGAAAAGCTTTTAAATGGAATTTTCACTCCTAACTACCTTGGATCCAGAAATAACATGTATTAAGTGCCTATAAAATTTGCTTCCACTATTTTAGAAATTTGAAATTCACAAAATATATTCGTTTATTTGTATTTAATCAAACTAATGGAGAATCTTCAAAAAGCAAAGCAATACCTTTAAGTCTGGTTTTCAATCCTAAATACTTTGATTTAAGAATAATGTATAAAAGTCCTTATTAAATGGGTTTGCACCATTTAAGAAATTTGAATTTCACGAAAATCAAATTTTTATATTCGTTTTTATATATTATTGACTCAAATAAAATAATAATTATAAGGGAGTAAAACTTTTAAATAATTTTTTTTTTTTTTAATTTGGCTACTAACTTTAGCCTTATCTTAAAGAGTCTCGTATATAGGTTTGCACCATTTTAGAAATTTTAAAATTTCAATGAACATTCTGTTAGATTTAAACAATCAAATACAATACAAATCATTTCTTACGATGAAAGCCTGTAAGTGTGTATTTTTCACCCCCTTATACTCAGATCCCGATTTTCAAGTCCCTATAAAATTGCCTTAAACTATTTTAAAAACCTCGAATTTACAAAATATATCCTTTAAAATATACTGAATCAAAACTAAATAAGAATTGCAAGGGAGCAAAACCGTTAAGTTTACTTTATACAACTTTTAACTTTGCTGAACAGTTTATATTATTGGTAAGAAAATTGGTGAAAATCACATAAAAACTTCCGTGAAAAATAAAAACTATTGTTCATTTTTAATAAAATTAAATAAAATAAAAATGCTTTTTTATATACAGTGAATTTAGTGATACATGAGAAGAGATTGAATTTTATTGATAGTTTCCGTTCTATTGAAGAAAATAATTCAAGGATACTGAAATATTATTTTGTGATTTAAGCGTGATGTAAGTAGGTGGCTCGCAAACTTGTACAAAAACGTCACCTGCAAAACAATGTCATTTTTTTTTTTTATTTCTAAGATTAATATTAGATAATTTAACGGTAACGAAAAGAAAATATTATCTGATGATTTGATCGTGACGCAAACGTAATTTGATTGTGAAAGTGGTAGTGTCACAAACTTCCAAGAAAAAATATCATCTGGATATTTTCGAGTGCAATGGAAAATTTATTAAATTTGAAAGATATAATTCTAAGGCAAATGGAAAAATATTATCTTACGATTTGAACGTGACACAAAGAGGATGGGAGGGTCATAAACTTGCAAAAAATGTCATCATGGCATTCTCGATCACAGTATTTTTAAGGAAATCATACAAAGAGAAAAATAAAAATGACAATTGGAGCGTGGCGTATGGGACGGTATTAGGCTCAAAAAATTATAAACGGTAACATTTTTTTTAAACCGTTAGATTAGGAAAATTCATCCAAATAATTGTCAGAATAAGGATCAGAACGATCAAGCTGAATCCCTTGTATGACGCGCTTGACTATTTCAAAATAGCGATTTTACTTGCATTTATAAACAGGTGCCACGAGCTTGCGTCACTTCCGAATCGTTAATCTTATGAATGGGAACTTCGTTCGGATTCAATTATCTAATGGGCTTTTTTTTCTAGCCATTTTTAATCCATCTTAACTATACAAACCGACAAATTAACATACCTCCGCCATCTGAAACACTTGGGAGTTATATTCTATCAATATCTGAAATGCCCAAAAATGTCGAGATGGTTTTTTTCCCATTTTTGAAAGCCTAGACCCACTTCTTCCACTACTGAAAGAACATATATCATCAAACTATTCCAGTAATAAATTCGAGTAAGGCCCACATTAGAGTCCATCGTTTGAGACTTTTTTTGTTGGGCAACTGACGATATATTAGTCTAAACCGCATTGAAAATAAATGATTTACCCAATTTGAAGTCAAAATTTTAAATATAATAATTCGATAAATTAAATTGAAATTTTCCCTTTTCGGTAAATCTAAGAAGTTTATTTTTAACTACCTATATGTATATTAGCCGTATTTTATATGATAGGATAACATATGATTTGTAAAATTTGAAAGAATTAGAAGATAAAAAATGTTTAAGCCGAATTATATCGATATTCATTCATATTTTTTCGCTTTTTCTCGTAAAACATTAAACTTACTACAAAAAAATAAATTGAAAATTTTGTAGAAAATAACAATTTATTTCAAATTATGCTATCTATTCCATTGCATTATCCATAAGTAGAAGGTATGTACTTTGATAACGCATTTTGGAAATAAAATATAATATTAAAGAACACACAATTATAGATTATTCATTTTAAACTGAACATTTTAATAATCAGTTATAAATTTAAAAAATTAGTAATAAATAATTTTTAAAAATTAGTAATAAATAATAAATTATTTAACAATTTTTTATGATATTTATGTATTTTAATAGTTCGAAAGTAAAATAAGACTGAAATTTAATGATCTAAAAAAAGTAATAACAAGTGAACATAACAAATAAGAGTTAATTGTTTAGATACTCGACATACGATTGAATATCAATGTCTGAACTATTTTTAGTCATTGGGATTCAAAAAATACTTTAAATATGTTATAGTTATATATATACTTCCTTGTTAGCTAAATTTGATCTAAAATTGTGGCGTATTGAAACATTTTACAAAAGTTTCAAACAAAAGTTTCTACACCTATACCAAAATTTCGTTTGTACCTTCAATATTTACTAGCGTTACAAATTTATACTCTAAAATATTATAAAGTGGTACAAAGACAAAAATCTTATTTTTTTTAGCCACTAATTTATTTTATGAAAATAGAACTACATAATCTTCAAAACCGCATTAAATTTAGTTAAGTAATCAGTCGTAAAGTGCCGTTTGTTTGGTTTTTAATAAATTTGTAAAAATATACAAATGGCTCATTTTGAATGTTTTAAGCAAAGAACTCCTTGGTCATAAGATTTGTATGAACTGGCACAGCCAATCATTTAAAACGCATTATTTCGAATTGTGTTCGTTTGGTCGATGGAAGAACAGTTTTTATAAGAAATATACCTTGTTATGCCACTTTTATTAAAAACTTTCGGGTAATGGGATGAGATTGAACTGAACAGTACCGCTGTGTACTATACCCAATTTTCAAGTTTAAATTTGAGTTTTTAACCTATTTTCTAATAACTAATCAAACATTCATCTCTTCAAAATATTATTGGCCATAATTTTGCCAATTTACATGTAGAACTATTGAAATCAGGCGTAAACAAAGATTAAAAATAAAATATATCAACTTTCGTATCGTACGTATAAGAAAGGCAACTAACCAAGTACAAAATACTTAAATAAGCCTAAAATAAAAATTAAAATAGTTTTAATATACGAAACATAATAAATATTTCATTAATCTGATTTAATGTATAACAAAACACTAAGTACATAAAAAAAGGGAAGATATAAAAAAAAAAATAACTTACTAAACTTTTATTCATATCTGGGTCCGATCTAAAACAATTGCCAATAAATTCTTTTAAATCCTCTATAGGATTTGATATAATATCCTGAAAAACAACATCATAATACAAATTTTTACGAAAACTGGGCACTTTAAACTTGGCGTATTTTTCACGTAATCTTAATGATGTAATCACATCCTTTGTAACATCTTTGGATGCAGTTGCAGTTAATACAATCCATGGTAAATTCGGTGCTAAACTACGATAATCTCCAAGACGCACGTAATCTGGTCGAAAATCGTGCCCCCATTCTGATACACAATGTGCTTCGTCAACAACCAAATACGAAATCCGATTCAATTCAACTAATTGAGAAAATAATGATTTAAAATTTTTTGTAGCAGCTTGTTCGGGCGTTATGTATAATAATTTAAGCGAAATACTTGAAGTCTTTTCAATTTTTTCGAATAATTTTGTTTGTTTCAATTTAGTTTTTGAGGAAATTGTATCAGATTTTGTGCCTAATAAATCAGCAATCAACTTTTTACGTTCAGTTTCACTTGTTTTAGAATTAATGGATGTGGCTTTAATTTTTAAATCATTCAAGTGATCAATCTGATCCTTGATTAGAGCCAATAATGGTGATACAACAATTGCAACTTGGTTTTCACAAATTACAGCTGGTAACTGATAACATAGTGATTTACCCGAACCCGTTGGCATTGAAATAAATACATCTTTTTCACCTAAAAATTGTGTTTTATCATAAAATAAATTAACAAAAATTTTACAAATAAAAACTTACGCTTGCAAATTTCCTTAATTGCATTTTCTTGTAACTGTGACTTAAACGACTCGTAATAAAAATATTTTTTCAAATTGACAGTTAAATCTGTCATGATGATTATGTATATATTAACATAAATATTCAGTGAGTGCCCATTAGCTAACAATTAAATATTTATTTTATCAACAATTTGAGAAAATGGACTTTGACCAACTACAGTTTAAACCACCAGCTGATTATTCAATTAACCGTTCAATTTGAATACATTTTATCAAAACTTTTTAAAACTTATACAATAATAATTTATTAAAGTTAAAAATGTATGCTCCTTCATTTTATTTATTTAATTTTTTATATTCTTTTCTTTCACACTTTTACTCACAGTTAAAATTTTTTATATTGTAATTATTATTGTATGAACCAAACCAACCAAAAAATGGCCATGAGTTTTAAAGTGTATGCAAAGTATGACGAGAATGCATAGAATATACAAACCTAATTTTTAATGTCACATAAAATGACAAGACTATTTGATAGAATATATTATGGACTATCCTCATAAATATTCAAAATTGCCAAAATCCCAAATCCTCATTTAAAAAAATAATCATCAGCTGGTCATGTTAAAAATTTAAAATATTAAATGATTAATTTCATAACAAATTTTTTTAAATACTAAAAATGGTACGGAATCGCATACACAGTCCGTGTTCTGATATATACTTTGAGTGTAACAACAGTACAACAGTTAGGCTAGCATAGAAAAAAAATTTTTTTTGATATAATTTGATATTATTATTTAATTCGTTTGTTTGTAAATATTTGTTAAAATTTATTATTTTTTCGATGTTAAATTTTTTATAAAATAATTTAAAGTTTAGCTAAATTCGGCCTCGGATGTAATCATTTTTTTAATTTTTTTTGTTTTTTTCACCAATCTTAACGAGTTATTATTTGTTCGATCATAAAAACGTTTGTTCGATGTTATATTTTGATAAAAATTTCTGATCAGAAAATCTGATGTAACTAAATAACATGTATTTTATATTAGAAACCACACAAGGTAAGATTTCTACATAAGACATCTGATCAGAAAATCTGATGGTGTGCTCGTAGCATCAGAATTGCTGATCAGAAAATCTTTTTTTTTTCTGGCTTCAGCTACTTTCAGCTATATAGCCATTAACCAAAGGGGATTATTATTTTTTTTTTTTTATATACAACAGTACTGCTAGGTGGTCACCCATCCAAATACATATTTTGACTGCTGTTGCTTAAATTTATTGATTGGTCTAAGCCTGTCATTACGTTACGTCAGTCGTTGATCAGAAAATCTTACTATGTTATCTGAAGTATACCATCTGTTAGTTAAAAAAGTAATTAATTAATTTAAAATATTGAAGTTTCATTGATTCATTGTGGTTCGTTGTACGTATCCGGTGATATCCGATGATATGCGCTTGCTTAATAATTTTGTCTGATGTATGATCAGATATTATTATAGGACTGTCGGATGATGTGCGTTGAACAAATCTTACGATGTGCGCTAGCCCTATTACATTGAAACTTACTTACTGAGCATGCATTATTGACTCATAGTTAGTTGAGCTATTTATTTAAATTTTCAGACGAATGATATTTATTATTATTATTAATATCAATTGATGGTTGTTTTTCATTAACCATTCATTCATCGTCATTACAATACAATACTTTTATTCTTTTAATTGGTTTACTTAAAGGACGAATGAACTCTTATTTTTACACCTTCAGCCAGAATTATTGTTTATACTATACCTTAATTGAGATCAAATGAAATATCAACTGTCAAAGATTCATCAATGAGGAATAAAAGACATTAAAAAAAATATAATGTTATTTAAAATGATTAGTCTAACCTTCTTTATGAGAGTCCGAGATTGTTGATAAACACAATTTTCAAAAATACTTGGTTTATTAAAAAAAACACACAGCAACGGAATTAAATAGTGAATCGTTTCATAAGGATTTTTGGATGTATATATATTTATATATTTATATATATTATAATTATTAATCAATTTATATTTTTTACTTCATCATTCGTGATGCTTTACTGATAATCAATTTGATTACTATTAACAAATAATTCGTTTTTTGCCTAAGTTAAACAATTACAAAAATAAAAGTCTGGTTTGTAACTATTGATGGTTGATGTAAAACCAACATTTAATTTATTGTCATTATCTTCATACCAAATAACCAATATAATCTTTCGCTTTAAAAATAGACTTAATGAGTTATTTATTTTTAGAGTCTACTATAAATTATTTTTTAAGTTGATTGATCAACATATCACTAGACGACATGAATTCTATTCTGCTAGCAGTTCATCCCTATTAATTCTTGTTTAACTATCGTTAAATCGATTTGGTCGTCAATCTCGTAAGTAATAGTTTTTAAATGATTCAACTTTAGTAAGCGTTTTTGTGTCTCAACGTCAGTGAATTTTTTAGTGATTGGCTCAAGAAGTGAATATTTTAGTGGATAATTTTTTTAAATATAATTTTTAATTCGATATAATGTTAATTTTTATGACTTACTTACACAATAAAATTTAATATTTTTTTTACAAATCGTATTTTTATTTTTTATTTTTTGGTAAATCATACCATCACTAATGAAGTTAAGTAAAAACTAAAAACAATAGCAAACATTTGTACTTTTATTGATTGGTAGATGCTTATTACAAATTATATTTTTCAGCAGGTCAGAGAGTTTTGTTAAATGTTCTAAAATTAAGATAATAGCTAATATTTTCACATTTCATAAACAACTTAACTGTTCAGGCGGTAATATATTTTTATATTCCTATTTATCACACGACGTAAAATACAATAATTTAATAAGTATAAAATACTAGCTGGCCCGGCAAACGTCGTTTTGCCACATATTTCTAATTAACTTCAACATTTTCTAAGTATAATAACATATTCTTAACAACTTTCCTCTATTTCTTAATACTGAAAGCTAAGGCAAATTAGAATAAATAATGATATTAATATATATTTTAAAGCATACCCCGACACGTTGCGGTGACAATTGATATTACATTGATTGCATGCAAAATTTGAAGCAGATTGGACGAAGGCATTCCGTTGTCCCATACAAACTTTGCCTTTGCTTTTCATCCCATTAGAATTTCAGAAAATCTTTTCTTATGGGATGCCCGGTATTTGATGTGTAACCCACTATTTGGTGTGGGGATACCCGTGACACGAAATATTTATATATACACTCGTGTTTGATGTGGGACACCCGGTACCTTGAGAACCCACAATTCGTGTATATGCCCATAATTCGTGCTGTGGTTCTCATATACTTGATGAAAAATAGTAAAACGAAGTCCAGAACCACTAATATAGAAAAGAAGAGATAAATAAATTATATTTTGAATAGCTGACCTGGGTAAACATTGTTTTGTTATATAAATTATTTCTAATCAACATCAATATCTCCTAAATATAATAACATATTCTCAACTGTCTATAAAACTAAATAATGAAGCTGCGGCAAATCAGAATAAATTATAATATTAATTTATATTTTGAAGCAAACCCACCCGGTTTACGCGTTGCTGTGTTATTTTCACATTTTAATAAATGATATAACATCGTTTACATGCGGATGCAATCCCTTAGGGGAAGAATTTCAAATCCTTTCTTATCGGATTCCCGGTATTTAGTGTGCACCCGGTACATAATATGCACCCGGTATTTACCTGGTATTTGCTGGGGTACACCCGGGACCGCGTTCACCCGATAATTTTTGCTGTGGTACACATACACTTGATGAAAGGTATATGAACCTCCTGAACCAAGAATGATTCCGGTAATACTTGAACATTTTTTTTTTTTTTTTTTTACGATTTAAAATTCTCTTTATTTATCTTTGGGTTTTACATAGTACTCAGTGATACTTGAACAATGCGATATGCACACTTTATATAGTTGACAGTTCGTCATACTGCTAGTGAGAAGAAATAAAGAAGTTTCATTTTGAATTTCAAAATTAGATTTTGGTTTCTATGGAAATGATGATTTGTAACATGTGAGAAAAAAAAAGACAAAATATGTTTCACAGCTAGGAACATATTGTATTCGAAAATTAAATTGTCGTTTATAGTATTTTCCTTTACTTATTATTTATGTTTCTTACCGTTTAAACTTTCCCTGAACTTTCACGAATATTTCAAGACCAAAATTAGCCAAATCGGTCCAGCCATTCTATAGTTTTAGCGTGACTAACGAACAGCAACTGATTTATATATATATATATCTATATATCTATATATCTATATATCTATATAAATATATAGATATATAGATATATAGATATATATATATATATATATATATATATATATATATATAGATAGATAGATAGATAGATAGATAGATAGATAGATAAAGTGGTTGTATAAAAATGATAATTATCCTATTTGCATTTCATTAGAAACCCTAATAATATTTAATGAACATTGGAAAATTATGTAAAAAATTCATTTTTAACAATTACATACAACTTAATTTCATAAAACGAATTTATTCTTTTAGAATCATAAAGCTTAATTAATTATAACAATTTTAAACGCTTAAATATAATTTTTTTTATATATCTTTAAACTAGTAAATTAAACATTATTTAGTTCATCTAAATAACTAAAAATCATATTAAAAAGTATACATTTATAAATGAATTCGGATAAATATCATTCGCATATAGTATCGCATGCGCAATACACATATATTCTACATACAAATATTCTGCGAATTATTAATTAAACAAAAAACAGGTGAAAAAGTTAAACAAAAAACGACAAAGCAACGATACATCAAAATAAAAATTTGAAAATGAAAAAAAAAAATTTTGCTGGGCTAAATTTTGTTACCCAACCTATCGGATTCAATGAAATTAATTTTTTTAATTCGGCACTCACTGCGCTACAAGTGATCATAGAACGACTAAAATGATTTAGCACAAAAGTTAACCACATTGCCTTCTAAATTATTTTATAATTTAATTTTTTTTTAATGTTAAATGTAAATAAAAACAAATGTAGGCAGTTAAATGAAAAAAGTTTATTATATATTTTAGAAAACATAATAATGAATAAATAAATTTACAAAAATTTTCTAACAAATAAAATTTAATTCTACAAAGTATTTTAACAAATGATTATTTA
>CM035595.1:59768553-59819519 GCA_020423425.1 Chrysopa pallens
ATAAATAGGGCTATTGTAATTAAATCTTTTGAAATGTGTTAAATTGTGGTTATTTTGTGAAATAAACGTATAAAAAATATATGGTTATTTTGGGGTATATGTTCGAAAAAAAATTTCGATAACTCGAAAAATAGGCGAAAACAAGAAAGTTAGTATTCTTCATTTTCGTCTTATTTTGGCTTGTTTTGCCAAAATTCATCAAAAAATTGAGGGGCCCTGGATATCGTAATCGAACCGAAACCATTATATAGAATATGTTTATAATTAACAAATGTAAAATATACTCAAAATGCCCCAATCATTTTAAATAAAATAAAATTGAATTGGTTCAATAAACCCCCGACTGCCCCCCAGAATCTCTGTGTCTGTTCTTGATAAGCATTTTACCAAATTAGACAACTGTAATGTAGGTTATTTCTATTTTTATAATAGTAGCTCAAATAATAGTCCAAAAAATGTTTAAATGAATAAACCAAATACAATTTAAAATTATCAGTAATTTATTTTGAATATCAATGATACTACGATTTTTTCCTGTAATTTTTGAGTGTATTATGGGAATAAAATAGGATTAATTTTTAAGATTATAATTAATTTCTCATAAAATTAATTTTCTGATTATTTTCTCTATTTTTCTATTCTACTACCAAATAACGAGAATAAAGAGAGAATTTTAGGTAAATGTTTATAAATCTTTATATAATTTTTTTTACCTATTTAGGTGAAAAGTATTTGAATTTACTACGGAAAGCAAAATTGTCGCCACATAGAAAGAGATTGCCATATTATGACTTATAATGTTATTATATTTGTAATTCAAAATCACGCAAACATAAAACATTTTTTAAAGTGATTAAAAAACGGTGTTTAAAAACGTAGCATTTAATTTCAAAGAAGACGAAAAATGTACGATGTTGACATATAGTATCGTAGAAAACTTTACAGGACGAGTGTATACAATTACTTTAATGGGTTTAATAATACATTGGTCTGTAAAGATTTAAGATCTTTCCCTGCCAATAGTAGTAATAGCTTGTATACGAGAAGAAGTTGCATGGCTAATACAAACATGACAAAAAGTAAATAGTTAACATATCTTTTATGTTTGATTATTTTTTAGTGATGAGACGTAGCGAAGACGCATAAATAATCTTAAATATATTATTTTGTAAACTTTATTTATTATATAAATTTCAATTTCACTAATTCATTTAATTATATTCATAGAAAAATTGGAATATAATAAACGATAACTAACGAAGATCAATTTATTTAAATAATGAGACATTGGGTGTAATTAATTAAATGAGAAATTTATTAAGACTCGACATGTTATGAAATTTGGTATGCACAATCTCAACATGAAAACAAAAGGTATGTCGAAGAATTTTTGACATAAATATTTCTAAATGTAAAATAAAATTTTTATTTTAACAATCTTTTTTCGGGAAAATCTCTTAGACACAACTTCAGCTTTTATGGCTAAATTGTGTACATAAAATTTCATAACATTTGAATAATTTGAGTTATAAAGTATGCGAAAAATGAAAAAACTACAATTTATTTTATATTAGAGATTGCCTTTAGTTAGTATACGAGTCTCATTTTTTGTATCAGTTCTTCTTAAAAACATACATGAGCAGTGAAATTGAAATTTTTATAATGAACAAAGTTTACAAAATAAAATTTAAGACTATTGTTGTATTTATGCTTTTAGCATTTTTCAATTAATGAGGCTATCAACGTGGAAACTTAAAACTAATAAAACGTATAAAATTTCAATTATTAAACTTTATATGTTAGAGCATAATTTATAATAAATTTTAATAATATAATATAAATATAATTTTCGTATGAGTAAGTGTTAGAGGGGAGGTGATGCTACGAGCTGAAATATATATATATATATATATATATATATATATATATATATATATATATATATATATATATATATATATATATATATATATATATATATATATATATATATATAATATATTAGAATTAAGATTTTTGTAAATATAGTATGTGTGTTTTATAGTATTTTGCTGGGCTAAATTTTGTTACCCAACCTATCGGATTCAATGAAATTAATTTTTTTAATTCGGCACTCACTGCGCTACAAGTGATCATAGAACGACTAAAATGATTTAGCACAAAAATTAACCACATTGCCTTCTAAATTATTTTATAATTTAATTTTTTTTTAATGTTAAATGTAAATAAAAACAAATGTAGGCAGTTAAATGAAAAAAGTTTATTATATATTTTAGAAAACATAATAATGAATAAATAAATTTACAAAAATTTTCTAACAAATAAAATTTAATTCTACAAAGTATTTTAACAAATGATTATTTAAATGAATAAAATATACCCATCAGCTCGATGGCCTCTAAGCATATCATTTATAAATTTACCTCTAACAATTTGTATGTCGCTTAAAATTTGTTGAAATATTTTTTCCCTCTGTAAAATTTCTGAAAAGTAGGCTGTTTAGTTTTCCGCAGCTCGTAAGATTTTCGATTGCACCCACGAGCTTCAAATTGGCTAATATTCGTTTCTTTGAATAATCTTCCTATTACAATAATAAAAAAAAAAAACGAATATTTGTAAATTTAAAAATTTCCGTACAGGAAAACGAATAACTTTTTATATTATACAGCATGTTCTATGCTTATGAACACACATACTATATTTACAAAAATCTTAATTCTAATATATTATATATATATATATATATATATATATATATATATATATATATATATATATATATATATATATATATATATATATATATATATATTTCAGCTCGTAGCATCACCTCCCCTCTAACACTTACTCATACGAAAATTATATTTATATTATATTATTAAAATTTATTATAAATTATGCTCTAACATATAAAGTTTAATAATTGAAATTTTATACGTTTTATTAGTTTTAAGTTTCCACGTTGATAGCCTCATTAATTGAAAAATGCTAAAAGCATAAATACAACAATAGTCTTAAATTTTATTTTGTAAACTTTGTTCATTATAAAAATTTCAATTTCACTGCTCATGTATGTTTTTAAGAAGAACTGATACAATAAAGTAATAATAGTTTAAAAAAACTAAAAAAACACGCATGCATGCGTAGTTCGCGCACTAGCTCTATCTTTATTACTCTCATGCAAAGGATCCGTTCAGATGCGTTCTGCAGCCAACTTCAGAGAGTTACCTACAGACAAACAAACATACGAGTGAAGCTAATAAAAGCGTGTTAAAAAATGAGACTCGTATACTAACTAAAGGCAATCTCTAATATAAAATAAATTGTAGTTTTTTCATTTTTCGCATACTTTATAACTCAAATTATTCAAATGTTATGAAATTTTATGTACACAATTTAGCCATAAAAGCTGAAGTTGTGTCTAAGAGATTTTCCCGAAAAAAGATTGTTAAAATAAAAATTTTATTTTACATTTAGAAATATTTATGTCAAAAATTCTTCGACATACCTTTTGTTTTCATGTTGAGATTGTGCATACCAAATTTCATAACATGTCGAGTCTTAATAAATTTCTCATTTAATTACACCCAATGTCTCATTATTTAAATAAATTGATCTTCGTTAGTTATCGTTTATTATATTCCAATTTTTCTATGAATATAATTAAATGAATTAGTGAAATTGAAATTTATATAATAAATAAAGTTTACAAAATAATATATTTAAGATTATTTATGCGTCTTCGCTACGTCTCATCACTAAAAAATAATCAAACATAAAAGATATGTTAACTATTTACTTTTTGTCATGTTTGTATTAGCCATGCAACTTCTTCTCGTATACAAGCTATTACTACTATTGGCAGGGAAAGATCTTAAATCTTTACAGACCAATGTATTATTAAACCCATTAAAGTAATTGTATACACTCGTCCTGTAAAGTTTTCTACGATACTATATGTCAACATCGTACATTTTTCGTCTTCTTTGAAATTAAATGCTACGTTTTTAAACACCGTTTTTTAATCACTTTAAAAAATGTTTTATGTTTGCGTGATTTTGAATTACAAATATAATAACATTATAAGTCATAATATGGCAATCTCTTTCTATGTGGCGACAATTTTGCTTTCCGTAGTAAATTCAAATACTTTTCACCTAAATAGGTAAAAAAAATTATATAAAGATTTATAAACATTTACCTAAAATTCTCTCTTTATTCTCGTTATTTGGTAGTAGAATAGAAAAATAGAGAAAATAATCAGAAAATTAATTTTATGAGAAATTAATTATAATCTTAAAAATTAATCCTATTTTATTCCCATAATACACTCAAAAATTACAGGAAAAAATCGTAGTATCATTGATATTCAAAATAAATTACTGATAATTTTAAATTGTATTTGGTTTATTCATTTAAACATTTTTTGGACTATTATTTGAGCTACTATTATAAAAATAGAAATAACCTACATTACAGTTGTCTAATTTGGTAAAATGCTTATCAAGAACAGACACAGAGATTCTGGGGGGCAGTCGGGGGTTTATTGAACCAATTCAATTTTATTTTATTTAAAATGATTGGGGCATTTTGAGTATATTTTACATTTGTTAATTATAAACATATTCTATATAATGGTTTCGGTTCGATTACGATATCCAGGGCCCCTCAATTTTTTGATGAATTTTGGCAAAACAAGCCAAAATAAGACGAAAATGAAGAATACTAACTTTCTTGTTTTCGCCTATTTTTCGAGTTATCGAAATTTTTTTTCGAACATATACCCCAAAATAACCATATATTTTTTATACGTTTATTTCACAAAATAACCACAATTTAACACATTTCAAAAGATTTAATTACAATAGCCCTATTTGTTGTTACAATTAAAAAAATTTTAGTCATTAACAACCAAAATTTCAATTTATTTAAACGAAATAAACATTTTTATTTTAATCGCTTTTCTTGCTTACTCACGCCATTTTATATACTTATATTTGACTGAAAAAAAAATAACTAAGTAACATTATTTTGAAATATTATAGCAAACATTAAAAAAAAATTCCTAAATGAATATAATTAAGATTTTATTGTTGAATTTTATATAAAACATTCATGCTAACATTTCATCGGCAAGTCGAAAATTTAAGTTTAATCACAGGTTGAACGTAGGGGCCAAAAACCAACCCGACCCGTGCAAACTATACCCCACAAATCTATGGGTAGTTTAATCACATGTTGAACGTAGAGGCCAAAAACCAACCCGACCCGTGCAAACTATACCCCACAAATCTATGGGTAGTTTAATCACATGTTGAACATAGGGGCCAAAAACCAACCCGACCCGTGCAAACTATACCCCACAAATCTATGGGTAGTTTAATCACATGTTGAAAGTGAAGCCAAAAACCAACCCGACCCGTGCAAACTATACCCCACAAATCTATGGGTAGTTTAATCACATGTTGAACGTAGGGGCCAAAAACCAACCCGACCCGTGCAAACTATACCCCACAAATCTATGGGTAGTTTAATCACAGGTTGAACGTAGGGGTCAAAAACCAACCCAACCCGTGCACACTATACCCCACAAATCTATGGGTAGTTTAATCACATGTTGAACGTAGGGGCCAAAAACCAACCCAACCCGTGCAAACTATACCCCACAAAGCTATGGGTAGTTTAATCACATGTTGAACGTACAGTTGAATGTTAATATTTCATATAATAAAAAATATCATGAATAATAATCCCCAATAATTATAACAAAAAATTAATTTTTAAAACATTTTGACATTTAATGTTAATTAATATTTAAAACATTTTGACATTGTACAGCCCCTCATTTTAAGAAACTTTTTTTTTTAATGTTTGCTATAATATTTCAAAATAATGTTACTTAGTTATTTTTTTCTAAGTCAAATATTTATGATAAAAAATGGCGTGAATAAGCAAGAAAAGTGATTAAAATAAAAGTGTTTATTTCGTTTAAATAAATTGAAATTTTGGTTGTTAATAACTGAAATTTTATTAATTGTAACAACAAATAGTAATTAAATCTTGTGAAATGTGTTAAATTGTGATTATTTTGTGAAATAAACGTAAAAAATATAAGGTTATTTTGGGGTATATTTTCGAAAAAAAAGTTCGATAACTCGAAAAATAGGTGAAAACAACAAATTTATTATTCTTCATTTTCGTCTTATTTTAGCTTGTTTTATCATAATTAAAAGTCAAATCGAGGGACCCTGGATATCGTAATCGCCCCTATATAATTAATACAAAAATACTTAAATCATCATTCGGTGAAATATGCATTTTCGTATGATTTTGTTTGCTATAACATCCAGACACACTACAGTAATGCATAATTTTTTATTTAAAAAATATCATAATGAACCGCACAAACACAAATTTTTAAATGAACATAACCCAACATAACCGTATGAATTATGAATAAACACAGTTGATGCTACCACGTATGACAAAATATATTGAGTCGATAACACAGGTCACAACTTTATTTCTTTGTTGTTTTTTATGAATCAGCGCTCTTGGCGGTGATATAAAAATTAAATTGATGGTATAGTACAGTACATGTAAAAGGACACCGGTACAAGTTAACACAATATATGTAAATGGAACAAATCCGTGAATTTCCAAGCCCACGTGTTATGTTGATGTCATATAATATAACCTCAATTTCAGTATATAAAATTAATATCTGAAACAAAACATGCCTGAATTTAAGTATGTATTTACATGATAATAATAAATATTAAATTTAATACATTAAATATTCCAATTAATTATAGGGAACAAAAGAATACATTGTGTCTTAAATTACCGACACATATTACAGAAGTATTAACTATTAAAAATCTCCATCCAGATATTGAAGATGTTCGCATTCCGCGCCAGGTATTTCTAATTTGGAAAATACATATTTATATATATAATGTCATACACTATTTTAATTGCTTTTATTTTTTAGAAACGTGCACGCTTTTGTACTATTAAATTTACAGACTCAGCAAAATGCGAGAAAGTTAAAAATGACTTAAGTAATACATCAATTGATGGAAAACGAGTCTTTGTTGCATATGGACGAAAAAAAATTTTAAAGAATGAAAAAAAATGTATTAAGTAGGTTATTTAAATTTAATTATTTAACCAGTTGCGGTCACATGGGGTCCAGTGGAGAACAGCCAAACTTTGAGGTTATTCAAAATAAAAAAGTCTTTTTTACAAAAGTTCAAATTTTTTCTGGTTTTCCGAGTTAAATTGTGTTTTATTTACTCAAATATTGCTAAAATTAAAATTAACACGAATTTATGTATATATCAAGTCGAAAATAGAGTTTTTTCCTATTATTTTTTAACTATATCAATATCTCAAAAAAAAAAATTTATTACTTAAAAATAATGTTAAACACAAGATTTTAATCTATAAATCAAACAGGACGTGAATAGTAACTGTTTATGTGATGTCATCCGGACTCCATGTGACCGTTACGTTATTATTTAGATGTGTGATCGCAACGGGTTAAACTTTTAAAACATGAAGACAATTTATTACTCAAAATAAAACGAAAATTCAATTTTCGAGTGTTTGTCTAGTTTCGATGTTTCGACACTAAATAATTGATTTTCCACTAAATTAATAGCATTATCTTTCGTTATAATATCGATTTTGTCATGATTATTAAAATTAATATAATATAACTATCGATATTATTTGTCAAATATAAAAAAAATTAAAATTTTTAAATGTTCCTCAAAAGATAATTCTCTAGTAGAAGACCGTTAGATATTAATCTCGAAATTGGACAAAAAGACTCCAACTCTAAGGGAGGGGTAGAAGCCACCCCATTTAAATAAAGAAAATTTCAACATATAACCACATGAATCGATTAAACAACAAATTCTAAACAAACAATTTCTTTAATATTTTTCATAACGTCAATGATTTTTGAGTTGTAGTTTTCATTAAAAAGTTCATGTTTTTGAAAGATCCTCACGAATAGCTCATAAATTTTACATTTCAATGAAAAATATTTGTGGTGGCATAAATGAAGCTTATAAAAAAACAGCAAAGTGTATCAATTATGTAGATATAATACTAACCGTTTATATCTATTTATATCACATTAATTGTGATGATTCGTTCTTGGATAATTACAGTAGTAACCTTTTGCGTGTAATATAACATAAAAACAAACAAAATTTTGGAGAAAGTCATCGAATCTTTGATAGTCCGTAAAATGATTTTCCATGGTAGTTTTTGTAGAAGTTGCAAGTACAAAAACTAACGGGGTTATAATGGAAAGAAACAGGCTTTCATTTATTTTCGAAAATGTACTCGTGAAAATTCGATTTGTTTTTCAACAATAGTTTTCCGGTGTTTTCAGTTTTTCAATTTACCCGAAAACTTTTTTTTGCAAAAAACTAAAAGCTGTAAAATCTTGTAAAGTTACTATCTTTTATAAAACTTAAAATATCTAGTCCTTAATTTAAAAAAACAAAATAAGTTGAATGTACAATAAACGTTATTTTCATACTCACACAAGTATGAACTACTTCAATCATTGATGCCTCAAGTAATTTTGATACTACTATTATAAATAAAAAATCAAAAAATTTGTTTTGTTTTAAATTTATTTTGGAAATAGAAAGTTTTTTTAAATAAAGTCAAAAAATAATATTTTATGTGAATCTCATGTTTTATTTTCATTTTAAGAAAGTCATTAGTTTTTGAGTTATCGGCTTCTACAAAAATTCATTTTGATGAAATTTTTACGTATTTTAAGAAAAGTCTCAAGAATTTTCTTCGAAATCTTGCCATTCAACGCTAAATTGTACTACTTATAATTCGGTTCATAACATATTATAGAAATTATAATACAGAAATATTGAACTAATATTTCACATCCAACGCTTGTTTGGTTAATGTAAATGTAAGATTTCTAGGCTATTACTGAAAAATGTTCAAAAACATTCAGGCATTTGTATTCCCGAATATTTCATGATGTATTAACTTTTCGAAAAAACTTTATAGCATTTTTTTGTTTAAAATTTTTCTTTTCAACTATAAACGCTGAAGAACTTTTAATTAGGTACTTATTTAAAAAAATAAATAAAATTATCAAAACCAGAGTAGTTTACCGGAAAATTTTCGATAGTGTTAAACATTTAAAATTAACGGATAATCTAACAAAAATATAATTAAATAGTAATTGCAAATTTATTTTTCCTCGTCACTCATTAAAATTAAAAAAAACTTGGTTTCAAATAGTCAATCCGACAAAGAATTTGCGTTTTCCCGAATGTCGGAAAAAATTAAATACTTTTTATATTTTTTTTTCAATTCACTTCTTTTTTTTATAGAATTAATGTAATCAATTATGTAATTTAATATTTTTCACATATTTTACTCAGTTTAAACATATTTTGGACATTTTTGATTAAATTAGCAGTAATTCCATAAAATAAATTGTACATGCGATATGTTAAATTTCAATATTTCGGTGGGGTAATGCCATTGGTAAAAAAACTGAGTTTTTCTGTAAAAATGTGAACCAAATTTTTATTATAACTGTTTTGATTTATTTTTATTTTTTTCTTGAGTTACCGCCTTAAACAATAATTTTAAAGAACTTTTTACATAATTAAGGTTAGCTAAGTCTTTTATGGTTTATTGTTTGTTAATATTGTATGTATCAGTATGAAAAAAATACTTTCTTCTTGTTTTTTTGGAAGCTTCATTTTTTTAACCAAAAAAATATTGAGTTTTAGAAAAAAAACTTTTTATTGCTTAAAAATGTCTAATGGGTGGGCGCATATGAAAAATGCACTCGTATCCCTAAACGATATACATATAATAAGGAAATAATAGGGCTCACTACACTTACGGTAAATATTTAAAAAATTTTAGATATCTTTATGAAATTTAAACTATACATGACTATAAGCTGATTAACGAATAAGTACCGAATAATAATTTTTTTGGATAGGTGTTATTTTGATGCTTTATTTAGAAAACTACTCTCAAAAATATATTTGTCGTTTATTAGTTTCCAATATTACTCTTCATCTACAAAATTTAAATTTTATAAAAATACCTTCAATAGGAACAAAATTTTTTTTTTATTATACCTTCAATAGGTACTAAATTTTTTTTTTTATATTAGTGGCTATCATGCCCATTATTATGGGGGTTAGGGATTGAATAGTAATTATATACCTATTTTAGATGAACAATAAAAATAAGAGTCCTTCATCAGATGCGAGTGAAATTTTTTCGTGACGCGCTAAACCCTCTGTTGCTTTATAGATTCTTGTGATTATTTTTAATGTTGAAACAACAAAATTAATTCAATATTAATTTTCTGTTTAAATTATAATAAATATATGATATGTTGTTATGTTCATAAAAAAAACATGTTAAATTTTAGTCTTAAGTTTGTAACGCTAGAAAATACTGACCGTTCACTTAAAATTTTAGAATAGGTGGTTCATAGAGTCACCTAATTAGTCCATTTCTTCGTGTCCGTCCGTCTGTCCTTCCATCAAGATAACTCAAAAAATTTTGGTGACATATTTTAGACATAAATACTGGGTTTAAGTTCGTGAATGAGTAAAATCGGTTCATTGGGTCCAATGGATTTAGGACCTAACTCTTGAACCATAAAAGATAGAAGAAAATTTTAAAGACCAAAAATGTTTAACATAAATAACTTTTGTTTGAAACATTTTTCGTAAAATGTTTAGGTTCGCCACAGATTTAGCTCAAATTTAGCTATTAACAGTTACTTTTTGAATTTGACGCTAATGAATCAATTTTCGGCGAAATATATGATAGTTATAAATAAACTGATGTCCTTTTCAAAACGTAGTAGTTTTTTATAAAAATATTTCGTTTAAAATTGTTTTTCCCCTTTAATGTTTATTATTAAGAAAATTTTAAAATACTGCATTATTCAAATTAAAATTAATATTTTATTTTATTTTTGAAAAGTTTTTATTGAAATAAAATTTTTTTGTTTTTAATTTATTTATTTTTTATATTCGGGGCATACACAAGGTAATTCATTTTAATCGAAGGGCCTAAGTTCATCAAGCCTATCCTTGCAATTTGTTTGGACCTTGATAAAATTTCAATATTAGAGTAATTTTTTTAAATAGAAGGTCCCGGATTCAAAAAGAGCGGGAAATTTTATATCCAAAATGATATTTAAAAAAACATTTTGATGATCTCACAGAGGTCATTTGAAGGTGAAAAGCCTTACTATTTAATAGCTTACGTTATATGATTTTTGGCACTTTTCACCTTCAAACTTCCCACTGTTTATGAATCTTGGGTCAAAAACAAGACTTAACATTTTAAAAAATTGTTGTGACTTTGAAATTACCTTTGATGTTTTATCTCAAGGTTAAAACAAATTGCATGGATACAGTTCCCCTTTTGTTCTGAACAACTTTTGACTGAACAAATATTTTTTCGTACCAGACATAGAAAAAAATATTTGGGTCCATCGATTAAAATGGGTTACTTTGTTTATAAAATATATGAGGGTACTTTCGACTGTTTGTTTATCACAAAGACAATATAAAGCCAATTAAAATAACATTTTCTAGGACTTAAAAGTTACTTCAATCGTGAATAAGCAAAATCGATCACCGGGATCCCGGGGATCTACGACCCATTTTTTCATAAACTGTATAGATTAGGCACAATTTTATCTCACTTAGTTTATTAACACAAAAATGATTTTAAAAAATATTATCTTTTTATTTATACACTAAAATTTAGCAAAATTGGGTAAATTATTTTTGGTCAAATATTAAAAATAATTGCTTCACTCAGTCTAAACTAATGGGTGGGCTATTATTGATTATTTTTTAAATCTATTTTTTACCGAACGGGTAGGTAATTTTATGATCTTATAGGCATTTTGTTTTCCGATAAATTTGTTACATCACCCCTGATTATTGATTATTAAATACAAGATTAAAAAAATTGTTTAATAATTACTTATAGGTTAATTGTAACGAAGTTGCCTGATAAAATTCATAGAAAGGAAGTGAAAAAAGCAATACCCGAAGCAACAAAAGTGAAAATCAGAAGACCAAATAAAAATCGTAAATTTACATGGGCACTTTTAGTCTTTGAATCAAAATCAGATGCAGAGCAAATCGTATCGAAAGGAACGTTAAATATTAAGGATGTCGATGTTCAGGTAAATAATAAAAAATTTTTTTTATGATTTTCCACTAATATAATTGTTTTTGCTCGTATTAGGTAAAATATTATAAGAAAAAACCAAAATCACAAAACGTGAAACAAAATAAGTCGAAAAAAGACCATAAGGAAAAAAGTAAATCTAATAAACAAAATATAACGCCAAGATACTATGAAGTAACGTCACAAAATTTAAAAGATGATTCAGATGATTCGGCAGATAGTGTTACGACTGATGTATCAGATAATTCAGATTTAGAATCATTTGATTTAGAATATACTGGTAATTTTAATTCCGATTCAGATTAATAAAGTTGTTTTATTTTTAACCAAGTTGTTGAAATATTATTATTGTCATATGGAGAAAACAGTTGAATTTATCAAAGCGGTACGGTACGATTAGCTGAAATGTAAAATAAAAAATTATATTATAACTATAAATATAATTTATTCGAAAAAAATAGAAGAAACGACTTTAAAAAATGTATTAAAAATAATTTTCAATTAAATACTTACTTCTATATTTAAAATGTCTAAAATTAAAGGGTAAAAAGGGACAATTGCGTTCTAACATTTTTATAGTTTAATATATGTTACTTTGTTTCTTCAATATGATAAAATCACAGTGTCCCTTTTTTTCTGGGTTGCGTTTTTAAGAGAGTGCTTATGTTGCGCCACTCAACTATTTCGCAAAAATACAAAATCAAATCAAAATTTGAGATTTTTACAAGTATCCTTTTTTGTGGATAATTATTAAATTTCCCATAGAAAAACATTAAAAATTTATTTTACCGTTTTTAGTACCCAAAAAACAAAAACAAAACTAAAATTTTTGTAAAAATTAGGTTTTTTATTTTTTCTTGTAAGTTTTTTGTTGTTGGCATATTCTCTAGTACAAATCACTAAACCTATTGCCATTAAAAGTGTGCCATTTTTTACAGTATTTAAATTTGTATATTCGGTACACATACAATACAGTATACGAATTTCAGTCTCAAGTTTGTAACGGTAGTAAATTTAGAAGGCACTAACAAAATTTTCTTGTAGGTGTTCATAGAATCACTTTATTAGTCCATTTCTGTCTCACCGACCTTCCGTAGGTCTGTTAAAAAACACGAAGCGATAACGTGCTGAAATTTTGGTGGCGTATTCTAGACCATAAAACCAGATTTAAGTTTGCGAATGAGAAAAATCGGTCCATTGGGTCCGATGGATCTATGAACCAAATTTTAAATCATGAAAAGAAAAATAGAAATACTGTAAGAATGGCAAACTTAAAATCATCATAGTTCAGTGACCGTTATTCATACGGAGATATAAGGAATATTTTTTCCTTAACACTTTCATTTTTCTTGTCCACTTATACACAGCTAGGTTGAGCCCAAAAAAGCCATGACCCAATTATATAAAAAATAAATATAAAACGTAATTTTTCAAAAATATTTAATTTTATCATAATATAATTCTTAGTATCTTAATCATAATATAAGCCCCTCCTTAAAATCAGGGACACTTTACGATTTTATCATTTTAAGTCTCAAAGTAACATATTATACAATAAAAATGCTTAAATGTAATTAATTGTTTTTAAACCAATTTTGAATAGACTACCTTCTTTATATAGTACCTTCGTTGTAACCAATTTTGAACTGAGAATAAGATTGGCATGTCTTCCAAAAGTAATTGGTCACTAGGAAATCATAGAAGTACATTTAATTTAAAATTATTTTTCATACCACGTTTGCGTTTATGATTGGTTGTATAAATAAAATAAACTTTTTTTTTTTAATGTTTATAATCATAAAAAATTTGTTATACCCATTTCCTTCCTTTCCCTTCGCTGGTAAAAATATTTTTGCTAAAGTATAAATAATTGCATCAGTATTTTCAAATTTTAAATTCAAACGTTAAAGCCTTAGAGCTCGTGGCTGATCATACCCCACTTAGCATCGAGCTAAAAATTTGTAAATTAATATTTTAGAATTAACTTCATTCCACAAAACTGAAATTATAATACAACTCAATATTCATACGTTTAAACATGCCATTCTGGAGGGGCAAGTTTCTTCCGGGTTCAGGGTCAATTGTCATGCGAAGGGTAATTTTTAACCTGCCTCCACTAGGCTGAAATTTTGAGGGAGTATACATGAAAGTGTTTTAAGAGTATACAAACCCATAGCATGTTGGTGGATGCAAGTGTCCACCAAGTATCAAAGATATATATGGCATGTTTGTATATATGTATAAAGCAAAAGTAATACTTGGGATGCTTCCACAAGGCTGTAATTTGAAGGAGTATTTTTAAAGTGTTGAAAGAACGTATATAATAAGAATAAACCAGACTATTCTGGCCAGTGTATGAGTTCACCAGAATATTATACTTTATGATTGCAGATTTCCGAAAAGGGCAGAACCGGAAAAAATTAGTTATTTTTAGTTTTTAGTTAGATTTACGAAGTGATCTTTTCCGTGTAGTGTATCTTCACGCAGGCATGCTATCCAATTATTAATCAGGCGGGTACTCTTATTCAGCAGAATGGCCGGGATTTAATATTACTATATTACTCCATCTCAAACTTGCAGGATTATGGATCCATTTAAAGAATTACTTTTCTCATATATGAAGTTACACATTCTTCTATGGAACGACAGTGCTTATTGATGATTACGTAAATACTCAATGATTTATCGAAATACCTAAGAGATACACAAACTACGTCATTTTTAGACAAACAATATTTATCAAAATATATAAAAGTTAAACTACGTCATTTTGAACAGGTACAACATTAATAACATAATTAATAATTTAGTCGTCTTTTTTATTCATACCTTAAATGAACTAGATCATATGGTCTTTTTTATTCATACTTCGAATGAACTAGATCGGAGATGAATTACTTCTACATTCATACTTTGAACATACTAATTGTTATCTTTTACTTCCATAAGTTTTGATATAGGTTCGCTTATTGGATGTATTAGAACAGTAAATTTGATTGTTATCTTTTATATCAAGAATTTTGACATACGTTCGCTTTTTGAATATACTAGAACTTTAAATCTAATTATTGTAAAACTAAACGTATTCAAAGTTTTGTAAAACTTAAATAAATAAAGTTTTTTTTTTTATAACTTTACAATTTTGGAACTTATAATTTGTACTCATAATTATACATATAAATAATAGATTTTTGCTGCCAAACAAGCATTGGCACTTGACTAAATGGGCTGGTTTCTTACAAACATTATTAAAATACTCAAATACTATCTCAAATTTTAGTAATCCGTGGAATGTCATATATATATTTTTAGCCTGACATGCACTTGTGCTCACCAGAATGCTTTTGCATTTTAAATACATTTTTAAAACCATATTCTCTCAAATATTTACCTTTGAGGAAAAATTAAAACAAAACACCTAGCTAATATACTCTAATATACTTACTAGCAAATACCCACCCGCAAGGCAGATTTTTTGCTTAAGTATTTGTGCGCGCTAAAGAGAATTGTACACAATTGTAAGAGAATTGGAGCGCCTTGGGTCAATAAGGACCATATATGGTTTCATGATGTTTTGAATTGTTTTATTAGTAATTTGCTGAACTCATGTCTCCAAATTGATAACTTGTTGAATGAAAAACCATAAGAAGGCTAACATTTGGTGGCCTAGCTTTCCCACGGAATAAATTAGTGTTTCATAATTTTTGAATCGGAAGATTTCGGTGTCCAGTTTTCAACATTGAAATAAACCATCCAAATCATCTAACGGTGCCAGATATCTTCTTCGGAGGTTGTTTTCTTTTTATGTCAAGAAAAATGTTTTGTGGGAACATAAATTATAAAAAAATGTTTTTCTGACCAATATTTATTACTTTTCTTTATAAAACCTGAAGCTTCAAAAAAAAAAAAAAAAAAATTAAAATAAAATAATGTAACGTTCCGTTTAAAAAAATGAATATGACCTAATGAACCCATCGTCTTAATTACAGAAGTGTTTTTTAAAGTGCTTTAAGAACGTATATAAAAAGTCAAGTTATTCTAGCTGGCGTAAATGCTCGCTATTGTTCAAATGTGTATATGGTATAAAGCAGTTTTTTTTTTGCAAATATGTTATGCGTTATTTTTGAGATCCAGTTATAGAGAACCTGCGTAAAGACTAGTGGCGTCTCTTCAGGCAACTGTATAAGTATCTATGTGAGATTGAGTTGTTTGTATACATGCTTTGATATAAGTTTACTGGTCAAAGTATTCAATGTAAACCAATAAATATTTATTATTAAATAAAAATTGAGTGTTAATAACATTAAAAATAAATCAAGATCTGGTAACACCGGATATTTTGTTGTATTATGTCACAATACTCACTATTAAACTGAATTAAACATAAAATTTTATTCTTTTCGATCTAAATTTTATTTATTAGAACGGCGAAAAAAATGGATAAAAGCAGTAAATCGTATCAAGTAAGATGATCTATTTGTAAAATAAATCTGTATTTATTATTATACATTTTAATTAATTTTTTAGTTTGGATGGTACTCCATGACAACCTACAAGTAACCCAAGAATATGCAGTGATCATTTCATTGGTGGCAATAAATCAGAAGATCATCGCCATCCAGCATATTATCCGACAATATTCCCTATGAAATATAAAAATATCTGAAACTTCATTCCCTGTTAGTGATCAACAGGAACAAATAAATAATTTATGTGAAGATCTTCAGTTAAGAATGAGTGTTAATGAGCCATTTGAAAAATTTAATAAATCAGTCCAAGTTATATTATTCGAGCAGATAATGATTTTATATTCTCTTGTAAATTAGATCGTAAATCAAATAGTGTTTCTATTCAAGCAACAATTTCATCAACTAATATTTTAAGAAACAGGGTAATTACAAAAGATCAAAGTTGTGGACCTGTCGAAGACGTTTTTTCATCTGGATTCCGAGGTTATACTTCGATTAAAAATTAAAAACAGTTCATATCTGTAACCGGAGTGAGACAGGAAGTTTTTCAATTATTATTGAATATGTTGCCGTCAGTCAGTTATCAAAAAAAATTTTGAAAATAGATTATTAATTATTTTTATAAAATTAAAATCAGGTTTATCTTTTGATGTAATTGCTTTCTTCCAAGTAGATCCAACATTTATATCAAGAATTTTTCACGATGTACTGCTCGTATTAGCACAAAAGACTAAAAATTATATCTTTTCGCCTAGTAAAGAGGAAATACAAGAAACTATGCCACCAGCATTCAAAATACAGTATCCTGATTGTAGAGTGATAATCGACGGTACAGAAATAAACTACGAACAGCCTAGTCTCGTTCGTATCAGAAATCACATGTATTCAGATTATAAATCAGGATACACAGTAAAATTCTTACTGGGAATAACTTCTTCAAGAATGATCTCTTTTAAATCTGAATGTTTTTGTGGAAGATCCAGTGATCCTTATATTACCAATGACAGTAAATTTTAAAATTACTTGAACCTGGTGATCAGGTGATGGCAGATAAAGGTTTTCGCGGCATTAAAAAATCTCTCGCAACACCAGATGCTACAATCGTAAAACCTCCATTTCACATAAGAAATGCTTTTTTTTGCCACCATGAACGCTAGTATCTAATACTCGAGGTCACGCAGGTTCTCTATAGAGAGTAGGTACATATCAATTTGTAGTGTTTATACTTAGATTTACTTGTTGTGTAATCTTGTTTTTTTATATGTTGAATATTTTTTATTTAATTTAAATGAAACAACTTGAAATATTTTTAATATTATTTTATTATACTAAATTATTTGTACATATATACGTGGTTTAATATGCACTGTTCGTACATGGCGTCTAGTATGAATGAATGCTTATGGACGACTGTCCTGTTCATGCAAGTGCCATGTTGGATGAATGCCATGTTGGCTACGTATGCACTACTGGACTTGTTGAGTTCTTGTACATGAAAATATGCGTTCGTGTGTCTTGCACGAAGTTTATCGATGTGTCAACGAACTGGCCAACCAATGAAATCACGTTTTAGAGTCGACGCTTTGGATGGTGGTGCCATCTGATATTTTTGACTTATTTTGATTATAAGGGCACGTTGCCACTACAAATTATTATTAAGTGTACACTTTTAAGATGATGGGTTCATGAGACCACCTTCAGTTTTTAAATGGAACCTTATATTTTTTATTACAGATTCAGATACAAATAATGTTAAAATTTAGTGTGAATAAAAAACATTTCAATATATAAAATAAAACTTTGATTTTCAATTTAGAATCATTTTTTTGACAAAACTCTGCGACATACCCTACGTTTTCATGTTAAAACTGTGAATATAGTACGAGATCCCGCATCAGGATTAGTGCGCTCATTGGTTTTTTGCTCAAATCCAAGTATTTATGTTTATTTAAAATTAGGAGAATATATATTTACCAGGTTGTATATCAAAATTTGGCCACCAATATTTTTAATTAAATTATTTTTAATTGATTTTTGGTAAACAATATCGTTCACTTGTTTTTAAACAAACTAACATCTGCATCACGGCAATTTATATGATCATTCTAAAAAATCACGGTTGCCGTTGCACACCTGGCCACACCTCTTCGCAGCCAGGTGAAAACAGGTATGATATTATTACATTTATACGTTCATGACGATTTATTAATATATCAAATTTAAGATATTTTATTTGTTTTTATTACCATATATGGTTGCCTACTTAAATTCGCCTGCAAATGTGGGTTGCTGGCTGTTAAAAATAATAAATAGTTAAGCTAGAGTGAAAGAGAGTTAGCGCGTAACATCATTTGTCATACGAGGATAGCCGATTGTAGATTGTCGGCTGTGTGACATATTTTTTGAAGTATTTTATTTTCAGTCGTCTCTATTACTTTCCGGTGGTTGAGAACACTAACATTCGACGAATGTTAGTGCGCAATGGCTTAAAAGCATCACACAGCCGACAATCGCTATCCTCGTCTGACAAATGATGTAACGCGCTAACTCTCTTTCACTCTAACTTAAATATTTATTATTTTTAACAGCCAGCAACCCTTATTAAATCAATTAATAATAATTAAATAAAAATACTGGCGACCAAATTTTGATAGGCAACCTGGAAAATATATATTCTCCTAATTATAAATAAACATAAAAATTTGGTTTTAAGCAAAAAACCAATTAATGCACGAATCCTGCAGCGGGATCTTAGACTAATACCAAATTTCTTAACATTTGGTATATTTTACTCAAATTTCTTAACATTTAAGTATTTTTTGAGTTATTTATGTGCAAAAATTGAAAAAAATACAATGTATATATTACGTTACTGATTGGCATTTTGAATAGAGCTTGTAGAGGTCTTTATCAAACACACAAGCTAGCTCCTTAAGGATGGGAGGATTGGGAGGTACAAGTGGCGGAAAAAGTGTATGAAATCAACTCACTATTTCAAACATTTTAAATTTAATTTACAATATTTTATTAAAAACTTACTCAGCATGTAGACTTGAATTGAACTTCACGCAGAAAAATATATTCGATATTTAGTCGATATTTTTAAACTGTAACATATGGTTAAATTATTTTAGAATACATTACGAATAATTAGGAGTATGTTTAAATATTTTTTTTTATTAATTTGATTTATTTTCATGAAAACGGAGGTCTAGACAAAGAGGTTTTCTGGAAAAAAAATTTTTTAAGTAAAAATCAAAATTTTACTACTTAAATTTAGAATTTTTTCCCGCAAAAATTCATCAACTTGCCCACCGTTTTTATTTCAGGATTGTGCATAAAAAATTTAATTACATTTGCATAAATATTTTTTGAGTTATTTGTCCACGAAACAAGGCTATTATAATTTTATGTTTATAAATGCGTTTACAACATATGTTTAGTTTAAAATTTTCCTAGTAGATGCCGTTACATATTTAAATTTCAGATTTAAAATGGTTTACTATTTTTTACAGACTACAGGGCAGTATTTAGATAATTTTTAAAATTCTTTTATAATATTAAACAAATTAAATTTTTTGCATGTACTATAAAGTATACATTCTATTGCTTATATTTAAAATTATTATAATAATACTAAAGAAAGGTAAATTGTAATTGGGTTACCTGGAGATTGAAGGGGTAGTAAATGATAAATATTAAAAGTTCATAAGTTTTTTTCGAATAATTTTTATTTACTTTAAAATAATAAATTTTATTTATAATAAGTTGGATAATATGGTTCACATTTTGTGGAAAATGGTTAAATTAGTGAATCTAGCCTAGTCGTTATAATCCTCAAAAAGATGTGTTTTTAACATTATTGTTGATTTAATATTAACAATTGATTGTACAATTTCAATTTTTCTATTAGGAATCTTTCAAAACATAAATGTATTTTCCTGGAAGTATATCCTATTTTTAGGATTTAAATTGATTGTTTTCACTTGTTCTCTATTGCTTCTATAAATTTTAGTTGTTATAATGACCGATGTTATAATTTTTGGTTATTGGTTTTGAATAAGTTGGTAGGCTTTTATTCCAGTAAAAGTTATTTATTTAATCTTCGTAGTTTATAAATTACAAACAAATTTATCCCACAAAATTCTATTGATTTTATTTGATACACAAAATAATCATTTGTTAACAAACCGATCATGTTCGACGCTATATCCCATCTCTCTCTTCTTGTCGTTCTAATAATTTAGTAAAGTTACACCAAAATAATTACCGAATAATCCATAGATGGATATATATATATATATATATATATATATATATATATATATATATATATATATATATATATATATATATATATATATATATATATATAATATATATATATATATATATATATATTAAAAATAAAAAAATTTTGTAGTTTTAAAAATTGTTAATTTAATATATACCAGGGTAGATAATTTTTGAAAACAAAAAATATTATAGTAGGATGAAACCAATTAGAAATGCAAGATAATATGATAAAAATGAAAGGAAAAATAAATTACGGGCGATCTGAGTTAGGGAAGTAGGAGGGGGGTAAGTTTTTAAGGGTAAAATTCGGTTTTTCTGAATTTCCGGCAAAACTACAAGTCCTATGGAAAAAAGTAAAATGGCAGAGTTGTGGGTAAGAAAAAGATCTACAACATTTGTATTTACACTTTTTTTAAATAACCTCAAAATTTATGTGAGAAATTGAAATAACCAAGTTTTTGGTTTTTTATTTTTTTTCTTCGAAATTTGGTGAAAACTTATCTTTTTATGTTCCAAATACACTATAATTTTTTTGATTTAAAATATTTAATTTTTCATCTTATTTTGAATAAATATCGAAAAAGCACCCTAATTTTCAATCGAAAAATTTTGAGTTTATGTGAAAAAAGTGTTAATACAAAAGTTGCAGATCTTTTTATTACCTACAATTTTGTTATTTAACTTTTTTCCATACGACTTTTAGGTTGGCCGGAAATCGAGATAAATCGTGTTTTTTCCTTAAAAACTTACCCTCTCTTACTTCCCGAACTCAGATCGCCCGTAATTTATTTTTCCTTTCATTTTTATCATATTATCTTGCGTTTCTAATGGGTTTCATCCTACTGTAATTTTCTTCCACTTTTTATCATTTTTTAAGGCTTCTACTCTGGTCTAATAGACAAAAATTAAAAATTAAAATATAATTTAAAGACTTATAATGAAAAATATAACAAAAAGGATTCTATTTTTTTAATATAATATTATTTTCCTATAACTACGAATATAACCTGCTAATAATAATTAACGGGATTTTTATTAATAAATTATATTTAAAAAAATAGAATCCTTTTTGTTATATTTTTCATTATAAGTCTTTAAATTATATTTTAATTTTTGTGTATTACATGAAATATATATAACAATTTTTATAACTACAAAATTTTTTTATTTTTAATATTTTTTCTCAACGTAAAATTAGAAAAAACTCAAACTAAAATAAGAAATTATGAATTGGAAAGAACCGAGTTTATTTAAGTTTAATTTTCTAAATATGACGAACGTAACCGCTTAAACGTCTTCTCCTTGATTTCTTCATAAAACTCTGTATTTTATATGTGCTGTAAGACTCTATTATCTATGTAAAACACTAAAAACCATTATTTTATAATAAGGTTTTAACCTAAGTTAGGATTAAAAAATAAAGCATAGATTTTGTTGACATGCGTAATACGTGAGTATTGGAAAAACATTTATGATTATTAATTTATATATCTTACTAGCTGGCCCGGCAAACGTCGTTTTGCCACATATTTCTAATTAACTTCAAAATTTTCTAAGTATAATAACATATTCTTAACAACTTTCCTCTATTTCTTAAAACTGAAAGCTAAGGCAAATACGAATAAATAATGATATTAATATATATATTTTAAAGCATACCCGGACACGTTGTGGTGACACTTGATATTACATCGATTGCATGCAAAATTTGAAGCAGATTGGACGAAGGAATTCCGTTGTTCCATACAAACTTTGACTCTGTTTTTAATCCCATTAGGGGTAGAATTTCAGAAAATCTTTTCTTATGGTATGCCCGGTATTTGATGTGTAACCCACTATTTGGTGTGGGATACCCGTGACACGAAAATTATATATACACTCGTGTTTGATTTGCGCCACCCGGTACCTCGAGCACCCACAATTCGTGTATATTGTGTTCTGGTTCTCATATACTTGATGAAAAATAGTAAAAAAAAAGGAAGTCCAGAACCACTAATATAGAAAAGAAGAGATAAATAAATTCTATTTTGAATAGCTGACCCAGGTAAATTGTTTTGTTAATCAACATTAATATCTCCTAAATATAATAACATATTCTCAACTGTCTGTCTATAACTAAATAATGAAGCTGCGGCAAATCAGAATAAATTATGATAATATATATGTTGAAGCATAACCACCCGTTTTACGCGTTGCTGTGTTATTTTTCACATTTTAATAAATTATATTACATCGTTTACATGCGGATGCAATTCTACCTTTAGGGGAAGAATTTCAAATCCTTTCTTATCGGATTCCCGGTATAAAGTGTGCACCCGGTATTTGCCCCGGTACCGCGACCGCGGACCGCGTTTACCCGATAATTTTTGCTGTCGTACACATACACTTGATGAAAGGTATATTGACCTTCTGAACCAAGAATGATTCTCGTAATACTTGAACAATGCGATATGCACACTTTATATAGTTGACAGTTCGTCTTACTGCTAGTGAGAAGAGATAAAGAAATTTTATTTTGAATAGATAAAGAAATTTTATTTTGAATTTCAAAATTAGATTTTGGTTTCTATGGAAATGATGATTTGTAACATGTGAGATAAAAAAAGACAAAATATGTTTCACAGCAAGGAACATTTTGTATTCGAAAATTCAATTGTCCTTTATAGTATTTTCCTTTACTTATTATTTATGTTTCTCACCGTTTAAACCTTCCCTGAACTTTCACGAATATTTCAAGACCAAAATTAGCCAAATCGGTCCAGCCATTCTCGAGTTATGCGCTTACCAACACATTTTGCGATTCATTTTTATATAATAAGATTATATCTATGGTGCATACCAAATTTCATTACATTTGGATAATTATTTTTTGAGTTATTTATGTGCGAAATGGAAAGAATACAATGTATATTACATTACAGATTGTCTTTAATAATATAGTGTATGTTAAAAGTCGGCTATTACCGCCAATATAAAAAGCATCGCTTTTACGTATATTTCTTTATTATACAATGAATGCATGTTGCTCGTATCGTGACTCCAAAAGGAAGAGATCTTTTGGTTTCTCAGCCTTATCGATCAAACCTAGCCTACACGCTAGCACATGCGCAGTTTTAATTAAATATGATATACTCGTATAATTTTAATCTCAATAAATATCTCTACAGGCTATTTCTAAATACAGAATGTTTAAAATTATATTTTGTAACTTTAAACCACCAAATTACGCGGAAAAAATTTATAAAAATTTTTGCCTCCTAACCCGGGGAAAAAAATTATATAAAATTATATATAATTTGATCTAATTTTGTATAAATATATAAATTTATACATAATTATATATAATATGATCTACTTGGGGGAAAAATAATATATATTTACATAAATTTTATATAATTATGTATAATTTTATATAAATATATAATGCGTATTTCTAAAGAAATGATACTTTTCGAATTATACATTTATTTATTAATGCATTAAAGTTTTTAAAAAAAAAGCTTCTTATTAATTATAAATTCTTATAATATAATTAAGTTTATTTTACTGGCATTACAGAAAATTTACCAAAATTCAGGGAAACCAAGTTCAAGCGATACAAGTAAAGGATCCTGATCGAATCAATCAAGAAGACATCTATCATCACTGCTTTCACTGCTGACTTACAGAAAAAACTAGAAGACGTTGGAATTTTACAAGCACAACAATATTTCATATATTCCATTTCAATGTCCGATTATAATAGAATTACCTTTTAATAGAGTCACCCATCCAAGTACTAACTGTAACGTAATACTAACTGTAATACAATAACGAACATCTATCCAAATGTATTGACATTTTCAATACATATATATAATAATACATATATGTCATTCATATAGATTTTGGAGAGTTTTTTTCGTATCAAATGTCAAAATTATTCTCGAATCTTAACGTTATTTGTAAAATAACGTCATTCTAACTTGCTCTGCAAGTGTTAGTTTAATATTATGAGTCGTTTGTTAGGTTAATTTTCTATATTGTCAGTTGTAATAAAATTAATAAATAAATAAATAAGTAATTAAAGAGTTCTAACTTGTGTAAGCCGCATGGCGGCAGGCGGGGTCGACAGTGATGAGTTTATGGACGATGATGATCAATTTGTGTCAACTCAAAACAGTACGGCGGTGAACGACGACGAGTTTAGAAAGTCTCAGTTATATACCAGTTCAGTAAATGAGTCTCAAGTATCCAATGAAAATCTAAGAAAATATACAAACGGAAGTCGACCAGGTAGCAGATCTAAAAGCTTGGACAGAGAGCAGTTTGCTAAGAGAAGGAAAGAAGAGATGAAAACAGCTATGGATGCTAACAAGAACAATAGGAGACATCATGCTGGAAATTCTTCACAAAATGTAACACAGTACCTAAAAATTCTATTAACAACGATAAAAACAAGGCTGAATTTATTGTTAACAATGGAGTCAACAACGAAAATGGAAATGCAGATAACGCAAACTCGATGCTTAAATATGACAGAGCGGACAAAGGTCCTTTCTATATTCATCTGAGGCAAACTGATATTTCACAAAGACCAAAGATGCTGATTGAAGTGGGGAGAATGCTGAGAAACTGTAATATTACACATAAGCTTATCGAGTACTTATCTAGAGGTACTTGGCTCCTTACATTTGATCAATATAATGAAGCTAATAATATGGTTGGCAATAATCATATTATTAAACAAGGATTCTCAGCTTTTGTGCCAAGAGAAAGAGTTTTAAGAAAGTGCGTAGTGCGTGATATACCGATTGACATTTCAAAGGACGAGTTCCTCAAAGAGGCTAACACTTACAACCCTGGACTGCGTGTTACAGAAATGTATCGCTTTACCAGGAGGTCACAAGAAGAGAATAGTAATTTGACGAGAGTAGAAACTACAACTGTTTGTTTCACTATAAGGAGTTCAATCATACCAAAACACATTACAATTTACGACGCACGTATGAAGGTGTCCCCATTCATACCGTCAGTTAGACAGTGTTACAAATGTGGCAAATTAGGTCATATCAGTAAGTTCTGTAAAGAAGATAAAAAATGTTTGAATTGTGGTGAGAACAGTCATGCTGAATCACACGTTTGTAATTCTCCTCCCAAATGTGTAAATTGTAAAGGAGCACACCGCTCTTTTCATAAAGACGGCCAGGAAATACTAAAAGCTAAATAAATTAGTAGAATAATGGCGTACTATAATGTGTCCTTTATACAGGCTAGAAGAATTTTTGAGGGTACTAATAGTTCAACTACGGTGCCAGTTAGGAACCAAGCTAATTTTGCTCAGATACATACAAGTACCTCAGCGTTGATCAGCTCTAAACCTAACTTTACGCAAGGAACATGTTCAATTGAAACAGTTAACATAATCTTAAAAGCGATGATATTTCTTCTTTATTTAAGTGGTCGGTCTTTATTAAGTTAGTAATATTTTGATCAACTTGTATTGATTCAATATTACCTATTTGCATATTAAATTCAAAATAATTTTCAAAGTTTTTGGTGTATGGGATGATACATAGGTGAATTACTGTACTGATTGTGTGAAGTGTTTGGTCTGTTTTGGACATGTGGGGTCGATATTTGAATACATGGTTTTATTAATTGCCTTTGATTTGATGCTAACCGATTTCTATCCCTAGCGGAGTTTTTCATACTTATTTCGTTTAATGCAATATCGTAGGCTTCTTTAATGTCTATAGGTTTGTTCGAAGGTACGATATAACCTAATTCGTGATTAAGACCTGCCATAAAATATTTTAAAACTATTTCTAAATAAACTTCCATTTATCCATTTCTATATTCTCCACTTTTATTGCTATCGATTTAATTTATTAAAGCTGTTTGTAAATCGCATACTTCAGCATAATATTGTTCTAAAGTTTTACATAATTGAGAAATAGTATTTAATTTATTTAAAATTGTTTCTTGTGTACTTCTGTCTGAAAATTGCGTTAGTAATTGTGATTTAATTGTAGTCCAGTCGCTTGGGTCACTTACGGATACTTAAATTTCATCTGCTTTCCCAACTATTTTTCCTCTTATTAAATCTATAAATAATTCTATAGTACTTGCAATTTTGTCTGCTAGTGCGGATATTATTCTATCTATACTTCTAATACAACGATTTACAGTTCCCGGCTTACCGTCAAATGGAACCATAACTTTAATTAAATCCATTATATCTTGATCCATTTGAGTCTTGATCGAGACATTTTTTTTTTTAATTTTTGCTAAATTAATATTTTAATAGATTGATTTAAAAAAAAAATTTACTTTGTTTTTTTATTTATTTTAATTAATTAATTTTTTTTTTGTATTCTATATAAATAGTATTGTTAAAAAAATATTTTTGGCAAGGATCTGCCGCACTTAAACCTCAGTTTCACTATATTTCCTAGAAATTCTGAGGAGAGTTCGATCCAAAGGATAAATTTGTTGCAATTGGATATGGAAGTACAATAACCAAAGCAAATATAATTATTTTGACTTACATGTAAAATATCTGCATATCAACGTCGATTGTAGATTCTTGATCCGTGAAACCAAAGAATTCAATTCACCAACGACCGATGTTCCCTCGATGTTGTGTTTCAGTGAGTCGGTGTGCTACCACTGCTTTCCCGATATGCGCTCGAGTTGTTGGATTTAATTCCAATTTTCGCTTGAAATTTTTACCAACCAATAACACAAATTGTCAATATGTTTGAACCGATAACATTCACTTGGATCCGTGTTGACTGCGCCAATAAAATTCGAGCGTTGATATATTTTAATAAAAAAAAAATATTTATTTAATTTATTAAATTCATTTACAATTATTTGATAATTTGAATACTACAGATTTACAAGTCAAACTTTATCGATTGATGATCGAATATACTCTGATGAGTAGTATTGGCGATTGCCTTAAAGGAAACTTTATTGCTGATCTTGTAATTATGTGGTATTCGTATACATCCTGCCTCGTGTTAGTAACATACATTAATTAATTACAAATTGTGGTATTAACGTGTTGAAAGGTTTGGAGAAGGGAGCGATATGATGGGTACGAAGGGTGGTGTGTTTAAGTGAGCTGAGTAGCAGAGAATATAGAGTCAGTAAGAACAGTACAGTGGCACGCGTATCACGTAGTTGATGGAATTGTATGTATGTACAAGCATAGTTGTGTAGATAACGTTTGGTCGAGGGGTGTGAAGAAACAGTCAGTGTAGTGACGATCTGTGTATGTGAACATAAGGTTGGTGTACGTAACCAGTGAAGAATAGACAGCACAACATTGTGTGATGATTATAATTGCATATGATTGAATGGAAAAAAAAAAGTTTGTAAATGAATTAACTTATACAAATATTGTATTTTGCTTTTATGATCAAAACATTAAATTAATTAATTATACTCGAGTGTTATTAGTCGTCGACCTTAAATTTAAACCACAAGCTATTTCGGCTCAAAATTTCGTCAGTGAATTTGAAGTACTCAGATATTATCAAACAATTTTCGGGTGATACCGACTTCAGTGAGTGGCTCAAGAAGCTAGAGCTTGTGGCGCAGCTGCAAAAGGTGAAAGAGTTGGCGTCTTTTTTACCTTTGTTTTTGTCAGGGGGAGCTTTTGCCGTTTATGAGGGACTGGCGGAGGGCGTGAAGTCGGATTATCAACGATTTAGAAAAGCACTAATTGAAGCGTTCTCTGTCAATTCGCTTGTGGCGTACGAGAGTTTCATCAATCGTAAGTTGATCCCCGGCGAGACGGTTGACGTATTTGTGGCTGATTTACGTCGCTTAGGCACGTTAGTAGATACGAATTTATCAGACGATTGGATCAAATGTGCGATGATCAATGGACTACCAAGTGAGATTAAGCAGCAATTAAAGGCCGCTTGCAGTATAGAACGCATGGACCTTTCAAAGGTGGTGGAGAGGGCCAGGGTGCTAATTGGTTCAACTGGTGTCACAGAAACGGGGGCAGTCGCAAACCTAAGTCATGGACGTAGGAATCAGGAAAAGGTGAGTGCGACTGCTCCCAGAAAATGCTTTTCTTGCGGCCAAGAATCGCATATAGCTCGGTTCTGCCCTAAAAGAGTAATCGCGTGCTACAGCTGCGGGGAGAAAGGGCACATTGCTTCCTCACCTACTTGTTCCAAGAATCCAAAAAACTAGTGGAGGAAGCTGTCCCTTGTTGTGCGGGCAGTTTTCTTGGAGGATCAGCACAGCTTCCAATTGTGAAAGTGATGGTAATGGGATGTGACGTCAGGACACTATTGGATACTGGATGTTCAAGGACGATAGTTGACCCTAAGGTTGTGAAGAAGGTAGGGCAGGTGATGAAAGGTTGCGATAAAGTTGTCACCATGATGAATGGAGAAAAGAACAAATGTCTGCAACCTGCGTGCTGTCGGTGGATGTCGAAGGCAGGTTAATTGTTCTGGATTGTTTAGTCGCAAGTGTGCTTCCAGGCTTTGGTATGTTGTTGGGAATGGACGCTGTGAGGGCGTTGGGGGGTGTTCAAATTAGGAAGGACAGTGTAGTGGAATTCGGGAAGGACGGCAACATAGGTGCGGTAGCGAATTATGAGCCTGAGCCGGCCGCATTGCGTATTAAAGACGATGATTTTGTCGCGGAATTCTCGGGTGGGCATTGGACTGTTGAATGGAAGTGGAAAGAGGGAATTCAGAGTCCGGTGTTGGAAAATAGAATTGGACAATATCGTGTGGATGAAAAAGCTAGAATGGAGTTTGAGGAAGAAGTCGAAGAGTGGATAGATCGCGGGTGGCTTCGGCCTTACAAAGGGGAGTACGACGGGGTTATACCGTTAATGGCAGTAATACAAATAAACAAGGAAAAGGTGAGACCTGTTTTGGATTATAGGGAGCTTAATCAGTTTGTGTCTAGCCACACGCGAATGAGTGATGTATGCGAAGAAAAGTTGCGTCGGTGGAGGCGCATGGGAGATAATGTTAAGCTAATTGACTTAAGAAAAGCCTACTTACAAGTACATGTGTCGCCAAGTCTGTGGAAATATCAAGTGGTCCAGTTTAAAAATAAGACCTATTGCCTAACGCGCCTTGGGTTGGCCTAAACGTGGCACCAAAGATAATGACAGCCATAGTAAACCGAGTGTTATCTATTGATTCGGAAGTTAGATTGGGTACGGACTCTTACATAGACGACATTATCGTAAACGAGAATTTAGTGTCGGCTGATCGTGTTGTGGCGTTGCTGGAAAGATTCGGATTGAACACTAAACCGGTGGAATCGTTGATTGGTGGTCGGGTCTTGGGACTGCGTATACGAGAAAAGGATGGAGTTGCATGTTGGATGAGGGATAACAAGATTGAGGTGGTTCCGGAAAAGGTCACTAAGAGAAAGATATTCTCCCTTGACAGCTTGTAGGACATTTTCCGGTGGCCGGATGGCTTAGGCCAGCGTGTAGCTTCATAAAAAGAAGTGTCAATGAGGGGCAGTGGGACGAAGAAGTGGGGAAGGCTCCACGGGATATGTTAGAGGACGTAATGAGGAGTGTTAGCTTGGAAGATCCAGTGAGAGGAAAATGGAAAGTATCATCGGAGAGCACGGGTGTGGTGTGGTGTGATGCTAGTAGCTTGGCAGTGGGTATTTGTGTGGAAATTGCAGGCGCGCTGGTGGAAGATGCGACCTGGCTAAGAAAACCCAACGACGTGGCGCATATTAATCTGGCGGAGCTAGATGCGGTATTAAGAGGAGTGAACTGCGCTTTAAAATGGGATCTCACAGTGATACAAGTGAAGACCGATTCGGCCACAGTTTATAGTTGGATGTCGTCACTATTGACCAATGACCGGCGTATAAAAACTCTTGGGTTGGGTGAGGCGCTAGTCAGACGAAGACTGACTATTTTGGAAGACGTCATTAAAGAATACGGTTTCCAAATTACGATAGACTTTGTGAGATCGGAGTGCAACAAGGCTGATGCGTTGACAAGAGTTCCGAAAGAGTGGTTAAGGAAATGCGTTGAACCGCTGGCGTGCTGTGCCGTAAACGACGTTGAACGGCGTAGGGTCTTGATTGAGAAATCCCATGGAAAACATCACTTTGGTGTTGACAGGAGTCACTATGTGATAAATCGCAGTTATCCAAATGAAGAAATAACGCGAGAAGAAGTAGACAGAGTTGTCAAAGCGTGTAAGGACTGTCTGTCCATAGACCCTGCACCAATACGATGGGAAAAGGGTGATTTAGGATGCGAGGAAGTTTGGTACAGGATAGCGATGGATGTTGCACACGTGGGACACCAGAAGTTTTTGACATTGATTGACTGTGGTCCCAGTCGATTCGCGTTGTGGCGACCTATTGCCGATGAAGGATGTGAGAAAGTTGTGCAAGCATTATCAGGGGTATTCGCTGAGCGTGGGCCACCCGCAGAATTGTTGACGGATAATGGTCGAACCTTTCGTTCTGGCGAAGTGGCCAAGTTGTGTGAAAAATGGGGCGTACAACTTGTATTTCGATGTGTGAATAGGCCCAGTGGAAATGGCATCGTTGAGCGAAACCACAGAACAATTAAACGCATGGTAGCAAGGAGTGGAGGAAGCGTTCAGGAGATGCTTTTCTGGTACAATTTTACGCCACGTGAGGGTACAAAAGAGCATACTTCGCCGGGTAGTGTGGTAAGTTCGTACCGATGGAGATGTCCGGATCAACCCCCTAAAGATGGTGTAAAATCTCGTGTTGAGGGATTTGAAGAAGGGGACAAGGTATATGTCAAACCCAATGGGGCACGATGTATGACGCGTTGGAAGGAGGGGGTTGTGACTGGGGCTCATTGTGAAGATAGGGATGGTCCCAAGGTTAGTTTGGAGGTAGATGGTTTGCCTCATCATATCGCTGATGTTCGTCGTGTGGAAGGCGACCAGTTGAACGACGCTAATGGTTATAACGAGGAGGAGCAAATTCAAGAGCGGCCCCAAAGACTTAAAAGGATGCCTGCATATCTCAATGATTATGAGTGTGGTGATATGGACATCACGGGGGCATGTGGTATTAACGTGTTGAAATGTTTGGAGAAGGGAGCGATATGATGGGTACGAAGGGTGGTGTGTTTAAGTGAGCTGAGTAGCAGAGAATATAGAGTCAGTAAGAACAGTACAGTGGCACGCGTATCACGTAGTTGATGGAATTGTATGTATGTACAGGCATAGTTGTGTAGATAACGTTTGGTCGAGGGGTGTGAAGAAACAGTCAGTGTAGTGACGATTTGTGTATGTGAACATAAGACGGTTGGTGTACGTAACCAGTGAAGAATAGACAGCACAACATTGTGTGAATATTCATAGTGTACAAAATTTATATATGGGTATAGGACAGTATATGAAATAAAGAACCAATACCATCTAAATCGTTTATATAATTGCATATGATTGAATGGAAAAAAAAAAGTTTGTAAATGAATTAACTTATACAAATATTGTATTTTGCTTTTATGATCAAAACATTAAATTAATTAATTATACTCGAGTGTTATTAGTCGTCGACCTTAAATTTAAACCACACAAATAATGATAGCTAAGCAATTTGCTTAGTCAATATTTGAATGTGTTAAACAAAATTAATATAATAATAATTATAAAAATATAATAATACATATTTGAATAAAAAATATATATTTGGGAGTATTATTTATTATTATCTTGATATAGAAGAATGTAATTGCAGTAATGACATTACACATAACTTTTTTTCATTTGCATCACTCAAATCAACATATACAATTTTTTTCACGATGTCAGCAATTTTATATCTGCCGACTATATTATTCTTCGCACTTACATTCCGCATTTTTCGACGAATAAAAAAAAAATTTCCAACATGTTCTCCGAATCAAAATGCACTTTTTTCTGTGTTTTTTGTCGGTAATAAAAGTGACATGACAAATTATTTTCTGCAACATGTTCTTTTGTTTTAAATTACTTCCTTCAAATATCACTAACCGACATTTTATGCCCGATTCACTCATTGCTATTTTTTTATATTAATTAATAAATTTATCATCAATAAATATTATTATTTAATAAACATCAATAATAATTCCTAATGACATGTGCAGTAATGGCATTACACATAACTTTTATTCATTTGCGTCACCCAAATCAACATATACCATTTTTTTCACGATGTCAGTAATTTTATATCTGCTGGCTAAATTATTCTTGGCCAAATTATTTCACATTTGTCGACGAAAAAAAAATTTCCAACTTGTTATCCTAATAAAAATGCACTTTTTTCTGTGCTTTCTTGTCAGTAAAAAACATAAATCTACATCTCAATTCATCGTGAGTTTCATCATGGTAATTCCACTGACTTGGTACTTTATCAATTTCTTTTTCTTTTGTTTTAAATTAATGCCTAAAAAATATCACTAACCAATATATTATGTCCGATTCACTCATTGCTATTTTTTTTTAAAATTATTTAATAAATTTATCATCAATAAATATTTTTATTTAATATTCAATAATATTAAAAAGTCATTTGAAGCGAGAACAAATAAACAAGAAAATAGCCCGCACACTATACAAAGTCTAGTACGTAAGAATCTCAATGAGAATCGGCTTCGAAATTACGCTCACTACTGCGTCTATTAAAAAAAAGAGAAAGATGTACACATTAGAAATTTTACAACTGTTTGTGATAATTTTTTGCACAACAAGTCTGAAAACTTATAAATTTATTCATCAAGAACAAAAAATAAAACATGTAAATAAATATAACAAGGTCATAAACATCTATAATAATTGCTAATGACAAATGCAGTTATGGCATTACACAAAGTTTTTTGTCATTTGCATCACTCAAATCAATATGTATCATATACCATTTTTTTCACGATGTCAGTAATTTTATATCTGTCTGCCGACTATATTTTTCTTCGCACTTACATTCCATATTTGTCATGGAAAAAAAATTTGCCAAGGTGTTCTCCTAATCGAAATGCACTTTTTTTCTGTTGTGTTTTGTCTGTAAAAAAAGTGACATTCAAAATTAATTTCTCTTATCAAAATGCACTTTTTTCTGTGTTTTTTGTCAATAAAATTAAGTGATATAAAAAATATTTTTTTTTTTAATTAAAAAATTGAAAATTTGTCCATTTTACTAGGAAAACTTTACTTTTATGATTATATTTTTTTAAGCCATAAATCTACATCTCAATGCATTGTGCATCATCGTTTCATCATGATAAATCCATTTACTTGGTACTCCATCAATTTCTTTTTCTTTTGTTTTAAATTACTTCCTAAAAATATCACTAACCGATATTTTATGCCCGATCCACTCATTGCTATTTTTGTTTAAATTAATTATTAAATTTATCATCAATAAATATTATTATCTAATAAACATCTATAATAATCCCTAATTAAATATGCAGTAATGGAATTACACATAACTTTTTTTCATTTGCATGACAATTAAAAAAAACCAGATGCAGCATTAGCATACATACCAATTAGCAATCGTTCATTACAGTTCTCAACCACTCTATCCATATATGCTATATCTTCATCAATGCTCCCACCAAACTCGCAATACAGACTACACACATACATTTCACCAAAATCATCTTTGATCCAAACACATGTACCACAATCAGTCGAACATTCATCTACTAGCATACAATCCATATTCTCATCACACACTACTACTGCTGATTTCATCTTCTTTCCTTTGGCAAATACCCTCATCCATCCTGATAATCCACAGAATTGATCATGGCTCACATAAGGCTCCTGTAAAAATGCTATACTTATTTTACTTTCACTCAACCAAACCCCCAGATCGTTCATCACACCCGTCGCTCTTTGGCAGTTAAGTTGTATGACATTCAAACTAACGCCTTTCAAACACCTTCTCTTCGCTGATTTTTTACTTTGATCACTATTTTTCTTCCTGCATCCACATTGTATAGGATTTCCATCTCGTCCATCTTGACTCTTATTATGATTCATTTCACTTTCACTACTGTTACAGCTTTTCCTCTTCTTACAATTCTGATATTCCCTTTCTTGATTCATTCTTTTCCTACTTTGTTTACACTCATTAACCTCATTCCATCTCTTATCATTTCGACCCACGTTCAGACCCCTTTTGCGCTCTTTTAATCGCCTTTTACGATAAGCAGAGCATACTGTGGGTTTATTCTACAGAAGTAATCCCCAAGTCCACAGGAGGGTAAGTGTTTCGCACCACTATGTTTAAGGAGACAGGCCTCTCCGGTTTGGTAGGTTTTCCTTCCTGCGCACACTCTTTTGGTCCGGGGAGAGCCAATAGGCCATCTACCCATCAGCTGGAAAAATGCTGATGCAGTTGTGCTGCTGCCCCACAGGTATGCGTAGTTATGCATTTCTGGCTACCAAGACATACCCATGCCAAGAGTAGATAGGGACAGGATAGCAACCATTTTTTACGTTAGCTACCTAGAACTGCTTAGCAGTACACCTCAACGACCCTAAATAGGAAGGTAGTTGAGATACGCCGAACTAGCGCGAACAGGACTTCTAATATCTTGAAAAAAAAAAAATTTCTTAAAATGAGGTGCTGTACAATGTCAAAATGTTTTAAATATTAATTAACAGTAAATGTCAAAATGTTTTAAAAATTAATTTTTTGTTATAATTATTGGGGATTATTATTAATGATATTTTTTATTATTATGAAATATTAACATTATAGTTTGCACGGGTCGGGTTGGTTTTTGGCCCCTACGTTCAACATGTGATTAAACTACCCATAGATTTGTGGGGTATAGTTTGCACGGGTCGGGTTGGTTTTTGGCCCCTACGTTCAACCTGTGATTAAACTACCTATAGATTTGTGGGGTATAGTTTGCACGGGTCGGGTTGGTTTTTGCCCCCTACGTTCAACCTGTGATTAAACTACCCATAGATTTGTGGGGTATAGTTTGCACGGGTCGGGTTGGTTTTTGGCCACTACGTTCAACATGTGATTAAACTGCCCATAGATTAGTGGGGTATAGTTTTCACGGGTCGGGTTGGTTTTTGGCCCTTACGTTCAACCTGTTATTAAACTTAAATTTTTGATTTGCCAATGAAATCTTAGCATGAATGTTTTATATAAAATTCAACAATAAAATCTTCATTATATTCATTTAGGATTTTTTTTTTAATGTTTGCTATAATATTTCAAAATAATGTTACTTAGTTATTTTTTTCCAGTCAAATATAAGTATATAAAATGGCATGAGTAAGCAATAAAAGCGATTAAAATAAAAATGTTTATTTCGTTTAAATAAATTGAAATTTTGGTTGTTAATGACTAAAATTTTATTAATTGTAACAACAAATAGGGCTATAGTAATTAAATCTTTTGAAATGCGTTAAATTGTGGTTATTTTGTGAAATAAACGTATAAAAAATATATGGTTATTTTGGGGTATATTTTCGAAAAAAAAGTTCGATAACTCGAAAAATAGGCGAAAACAAGAAAGTTAGTATTCTTAATTTTCGTCTTATTTTTGCTTGTTTTGCCAAAATTCATCAAAAAATCGAGGGGCCCTTGATATCGTAATCGAACCAATATCTTCTATCCTACTACCAAACGATTCAACCGGTGTTAGGAACGGGAACCCCCTTGGTTTGGGTGGCACGCTATCTATCGCACTTGTAACTCTGCCAGGTTACCGCCCGAGTTGTATAATCCGCAACTCACACGGCGTAAGTGCACCAGAGGTTCACGTCAGTCATCACTGCAGACACTCTTGAATAATAAGTCAGAGATACACTTCAGGATAGATATCGATCTAGCGGCAGTCGTCTTGAGACGCTCGTCGTCGTGATGATTAGAGTTTTACTCAAGACTAATATTTGCTACGTGTCAATCCAGTCCAGAAGACACCCGTTCATCATTAGGAGGAGATACACTAGAGTAATTAATATCGGTGCTCTTAGTACACCCACTAGCTTGCGCTGTAGGCTCTAACCACTGCCCCTGCGAGCCCGACTTCAATTTACTTGAAGTACACAGGCAAATGGAGACAGCCCTGTGTACCGGGCTTGTCAAGCATCCCGCAGTACTCAATAATCCCTAAGTGGGGGAAAGGCGCCGAGGAGCTTAGCTTCAACTCGGAGCCAGGGTAGCGCCCTTACACACTAATCCTGGTTTACACACCCTTAATGATGAAAATGATGAACCTGAAAATAAAAGAATGAGAGCGGGGATACTCTGCCCACGTAATAAATTTCAACATTTTATTATGTAAGAATAGGAATTAATCTAGATAGGTGCTTAATTTTAGGCAGAGGCATCCCACTAATGAGACCACAGTGTTTTATTTTGACTCTGGTGTAGCACATTCAGGAGACACTTAGGCTTACATATAAAATACCTAACAAAATGTTAATCTTCACTACCAGAAGAAATAATAAATAACTAAAATTGGTCACAGAGATTTAGGACAACAATTTTTAAACCAAATGCTGATTTTAGTTTTTTTTAAATTTATCATGATGCAAATATTGCATATCGCAGGCAAGATACCACCACGTGCATCTGCACCGTACTACTTCCACCGAACCTGAATTAATTTGGCAATATATAACCCAATAAAACAAAACATACAGAATATGTACCCATACCCCATATAGACAACATACCCAATAAAATAAATAAGCATGCAAAAACAGTAAAATGATAGTAAAAGTGAAATAAATGCATTAGTAAAATATAATAAATGTTTAATAATTTAGAAAAAATTTAGTAAGTTAGAAAAACAAGGCGATACAAAAAGAGAGCTTTTTTTTTCTTTTTTCTCTTTTTCTTTTTTGATAACTTTTATACCTTGTAGATTGGCCAGTCCCAGGGTGAACCACTTCCTGGAGATACCCACACTCCATTTACATATGTGCACACATTCTTCAAAGCTCAACCACCAAAGACGATTAATATCCATTTATTCTTGGTCTATCTCCATTTCTTGTTTTGCACACTTTCTTACCATTGCTGCTTTCATTATCGAGACGTGAGTATTTTACTAACATCCCAACCCTTCTAACTGTGGTTACCTTCCACACCCATTTTTGCTAAGTTTCTAAATACAGCATATGTAAGCTATTTTCCCATTGAGCACCACACATACATCCTGGATCTTCATATAATCATCGTTTAAATCTGAAGCCATTCTGGGGACCATGACCGGTAAGCATGTAGCCTTCTTCTAGACTGAAATTCCAATTCTTCATTCTTTCACTTGTAGCGATTTTTTTATCTTTACAAAATTTTAAAAAGTAAAAATAATATTAATAAAATTTAACTTCATTCATAAAAAAAAAGTCGCTACATATCAATCTACCTCTAGATTTAAATCATTCCGATAGTGTTATACCGTCTTATATTTTTGTTATACTGCAAAAAAATGCGCGCGCATTTTGTTTTTGTGATTATTAAAAAATATGTATACTGAGTAAGGTATTAGCATACAGATTGCACATTCTTCTTGAATTGGCATTGATATGGGATGCAACATAAAATATGGTATCAGATAGACACTCTTCTTGAATTGGCATCGATATGGAATACAACCAAAAATATTGTATCAGATGTAGATTAAAAAAAATAACCCAACATTGAAGATACCACGTGGAAAAAAAAAGATCGGAATGGTTTGACTCAGATCTTAAAAATTACCATGATTGTTTAGAAAGATATAAAATATAAATATTTCTATTTTTAATTCTATAAATTCAGGTATGTAGGCAACATTTATATTTTTACCATTTTTATTAATCTTCAAATGATTTATTTATTCTAATTCGTATTCTATTTCTTATAAACGGTGTGTTGACCAAAGGCGACCACGTGTATAATTATATTTGAGTGTGATATTATTTCAAATTTTTAGTTAAGGTAATATTTATTCTAATTCGTATTCTATTTCTTTTTACACGTGTTGTTTAAAACAACAACGTTTATAAATATTTATTCTAATTCGTATTCTATTTCTTTTACACGTGTTGTTTAAAACAACGACGTTTATAATTGCATTTATATGTGATATTATTTCACATCTTTAGTTAAGGTAATTAAATTATTAGTCATTATTTAGAAGTGTTAGATAATATTAAAATTTGTTATCAATAGGTCGGGTGTTCAACCGATTAAATAGCTAGTCATTGTTATTTATCTAATTATTTTTATAATTGTTTATCATTAATGGATATTTATACGTGATATTGTTTCACAGTTTTTTAATCCATGTAATTAGATTATTATTAATTATTTATGAGTGTTGGGCAATATTAAAGTTTGTTATACATTGATCAGTGATTTAATTATTTACCTCAACCTTTGACGTAGCTCATTACCCCTTTTCAATATTGGGTTGAAATAAAACAGCTGGGTCTTCTTAAATAAGGAGATTGTGATACGGCGATGCTAACTGGGGGTGTCAACGCGTTGTATAATCGTTGACTTGGGCCCAATTTAACACCACCGCACGCAAGCGCCATTATTATTTTCTTAATTTATAATTACCAATATTTTTATAATTACTATATCCTTTTTAATACATCTACTTTTATTATAATACATTTATTTTCTCTAATTTCATATCTTTTATTTTATTTATTCAAATTTTTGCTACACACTCATCATCAATTTCACATCCTTCACAAACATATACGTTTATCGTTTCCCTCACAGATCGCACACATGCGTACCTGTTTGAGAAATAGCTTCTCCACATATTTAAATCATGTTCAGGCATTCCTCATTCAACTTTTCAAGGATGCAATCTCACCCAAGACAGCTGAATGCATTCTTAAAATCAACAAACACGCCTAACATATACTTCTTTTCATAATTATTCACATACAATTTAACCTTGCTCCTAAACCCCCAGATCGTTCATCACACCCGTCGCTCTTTGGCAGTTAAGCTGTATGGCATTCAAACTAACGCCTTTCACACACCTTCTCTTCGCTGATTTTGACTCTTATTACGATTCCCTTCACTTTCACAACTGTTACAGCTTTTCCTCTTCTTACAATTCTGATATTACCCTTCTTGATTATTTTTTTTCCTACTTTGTTTACATTCATTAACTTCATTCCATCTTTTATCATTTCGACCCACCTTCTTTCTTTTCCACCTACCTTATTTTTGCTAATTCTTATATTATTTTCTACAGTCCTAATATTTCTTTTTGTTTCCCTATTATCTAATATATTATTCCTAACGTTAAACCTATACATATCATTCTTAAATTCAATATTCTTACTACAAATTTACCTATTCCTATCGTTAAATCTATTCTTTTGGTTCTCATCTATAACCCTATGTTTATATCTTATCCTTTATTTCTTAGAACTATATTTCTTATTTATTTCTTTCTTATCACTCCTCTGCAGTTGTGAGTTAACCGGGATGCAGGCAGAGGCCCGTGACTAGGAACCATGCGGTACTAGCTTTCCGAAGGCTTGCGTCGTAGAAGTATTCATTATATTTGTATCCATTTCTTTACTTTTATTTTCTGTTTTACCATAGCAATCTAAAATTTTCTTCTAGTCAAAATCTAAACTAAAACAAACGCAATCCATTACAGTAGTAGAGGAGGCATCTAAATAACATCTAAATTCAAAAATCTATATCTACATCCTATTCAGACCCCTTTCGAGCTCTTTTAATATAGTAGCCTTTTACGATAAGCAGAGCATACTGTGGATTAATTCTATAGAAGTAATCCCCAAGTCCACAGGAGGTAAGTGTTTCGCGGCACTATGTTTACAGAGACAGGCCTCTCCGGTTTTGTAGGTTTTTCGTTTCTGCACACACTCCTTTGGTCCGGGGAGAGCCAACAGACCCTCTACCCATCAGCTGGAAAAATGCTGATGGGCGTCCCCCTATCAGCCACCTGAGGACCCGCCTGGTTGCAGTTGTGCTTCTACCCCACAGGTACACGTAGTTATGCCATTTCTGAAAACAAAGACATATCCATGCCAGGGAGTATATAGGGACAGGATAGCAACCATTTTTACCCTCCCCCCCCAACAACCCTAAAGACATGCACCTTCCTAGAAAAGAGTCTTCGAGTATGTCTTCCACCTTACTACCAATTATGCCGTTGAGTTAGGTCCGTGAATACCCCTTGGTTAGGGTGACACGGTATCTATCGTATTTATAACTCTGCCAGGTAACCGCCCGAGTTACAGACACTCTTGAATAATAAGTCAGAGATACACTTCAGGATGGATATGGATCTAGCGGCAGTCTTCTTGAGACGCTCGTCGTCGTGATAAGTAGAGTTTTACTCAATATTAATATTAACTACGCGTCAATCCAGTCCGGAAGACACTCATTCATTATAAGGAAGGGATACACTGCAGCAATTAATATTGGTGCTCTTAGTACACCCACTAGCCTGCACTGTAGACTTTTAACCACTGCCCCTGCGAGTCCGACCTCATTTTGATTGATGCACACAGGCAAAGGAGACAGCCCTGTGTACCGGGCTTGTCAAGCATCCCGCAGTACTCATACCCTGAGTGGGGGTAAGGTGCCGAAGAGTAGTCTCGATTTAGACCTAGGGTAGCGCCTAACACACTGGTCCCTTGGTTTACACAACCTATGCTGGACTGTTGGTACCTGAAATAAGTAAAAGAAGTAGAGAGAGCGAGGATACTCTGTCATTGTACTTAATGTATTCATTTCATGTAAAATAGAATTTAGGACAGATAATTTAATTAATCTAGATAATTCAAGACAGAGCCATCTCACGGACGAGACCACTGTTTAACATATCGACATGAGTGCTTAAGTGTAGAATATTTAAGAGGTGCATATTTAAACCTAAAAAAAGACTGATATAAAAATGGCTCAAACTAGAGCTTGAACCTGAAAAAGAATAGACAATTTAATAGTATAGTTCATAAAACAGATAATCAACAATAAAACCAATTCTATATACCTTTTATTTCAGCTAACTACCTATAGTTTTAATGGACAACTATTCTTACTTTATTTACCTTACCTCTACTATTTTCGTTACTTGGTACCCATCCATATCCCTATTTTCGCTATTTCTATTTCTATCATATTACGTATCATAACTTTCCTATATTATTTAAAGTTTTCTTTCTAGTTTTACTTAGTTTTAATTCTTATTCCAGAAATATCCTTAGCTAATCTTATTTGAAATTTAGCTTTACTTATCTAAATACTAGTCTAATGACAAATCTTAAGATTAATAAAAATCGAATCTAAAGTTTATTCTAACCTTAAGTATAGAATCCACGACCTAGATACTTATTATTAATTTTTATTTTATTTTGGGAGACAGAAGTCTCTGGTTGAACTTTTACCATGATTGTCGCTGTTATTATTATTATAAACATTATTTCCATCGCCATTACTGTTATTATTGTATTATTCCATTAATACGTTGTTACTTATTCTTATTTTCGTTTTCATTATTCTTATCTTCTTTCCACTTCTAGTTTTGCGCGTTTCCTTATCATTGCTGCTTTCATTACAAATTCGCTGAAACATTCGGTCCTTTTCCGAGACATAAGTATTTTACTAACATCCCATCCGTCTTTTCTATTGCCCCCCACTCCTATGTTGGCCAGGTTTCGGAATTTCTCATACATTCCGCAGTCACATAGCATGTGTAGACTATCTTAACATTCCGCTCCACACAAACGTCCTTGATCTTCATGCAATACTCTTTTAAATTGGAAACCGTTGTGAGGGTCATGCCCGGTAAGTATGTACCCTTCTTCCAAATTAGGACCCCAACATTTCATTCTTTCACTCGTCATTAATTTTAAATCTTTTATAAACATGTATGTTTATCTTCCTTTTTCGCTCGTACTCCATTTTCATCTAGTTTGTCTATTTCGTCATTGTTCACAAGATCTATATTATTCATTCTTCTCTTCTAACTTTGTAGATATTAGCCCTTCTTAAACATGCTAAGTCCCATAGGAGACTACCAGCCAGAACTTGCATAGCCTCAGTTGAGACCGTTCTACATACGTTTAAGCATCCATGCAGAACTACACGCTGTGCCATACCTAATAACCTTCTTATGTATTCATATTGCACGCTTTCGTACCATACACTTGACCCATATAGCGCACATGCTTCAAATAAGCCTTTTAATAAGATTCGTATAGCGTTTCCTTTAAAGCCCCAACATTGTCGCAAGACTCTTCTTAGGCCACTAATTACTCTTGACATTTTTTCATGTAGCAGACTAATATGCACTTTAAAGCTCATACTCTCTCCTACGCGTATTCCTAGATAATTCACAAATGTGACCATTTTTACATACCTATTCTCACCTCTAAAGTTAATATGTAATCTTCTTTCCGTATTAAATTTTCCTTTTATAAGCATAGCTACCGTTTTATTATTAGAAACTTCCACTCCCATTTTGATTCCCCACTCATAGACTGGTATCATACCTAACATTTACATACCTAACATTTAACATTTCTTTCTAGTTCTAGTCTCGAGTCACCTTCCAATATTAATAATAGGTTATCTGCGAACGCAGTTACCTTTATATCCATTCTTTCGATTGTTTCCAATAACCCATTCATGCATAGGTTCCACATAACTGGGCCACCAATTGAACCTTGAGGGCAGCCCCTCTTTAGTTCAAACCATACTATTTCTCTAACTGAACGTACACATGCGAATCTATTGGAGAAGTAGCTTCTCCACATATTCAAGTCATATTCTGGCATTCCACATTCTTCCAATTGTTGGGCTCGATTTTTTTATGAATTTTGGCAAAACAAGCCAAAATAAGACGAAAATGAAGAATACTAACTATCTTGTTTTCGTCTATTTTTCGTTTATTTTTTTTCGAAAATATACCCCAAAATAACCATATATTTTATACGTTTATTTCACAAAATAACCACAATTTAACACATTTCACAATATTTAATTACTATTTGTTATTACAATTAATAAAATTTTAGTCATTAACAACCAAAATTTCAATTTATTTAAACGAAATAAATATTTTTATTTTAATTACTTTTCTTGCTTACTCACGCCATTTTATATATATTTGACTGAAAAAAATAACTAAGTAACATTATTTTAAAATATTATAGCAAACATTAAAAAAACAAAAATTCCTAAATGAATATAATGAAGATATTATTTTTTATTTATCACTAATTACTATATTTCTATTGTGGATGAAGTGCTATTAGACAATACCTTTTCGTGGTGCATTTTGAGTATAAAAAGCAAAAAATAGCTTTTTATAGCCAAAATTGTCTAAAAAGGTAAATAAAATTTCGAAAAAACCTGAGGTAAGATTATATTTATTTATAATTTACTTATTTATTTTTTTTTGTTGATTTATGTTAACCCGTGTAAACTAGACCCCACAAATCCATGGGTATTTAATCACAAGTTGAACGTAGGGGCCAAAAACCAACCCGACCCGTGCAAACTACACCCCAAAAATACATGGGTAGTTCAATCACAGGTTGAACGTAGGGGCCGAAAACCAACCCGACCCGTGCAAACTATACCCCACAAATCTATGAGTAGTTTAATCACAGGTTGAACGTAGGGGCCAAAAACCAACCCGACCCGTGCAAACTAACCCCATAAATACATGGGTAGTTCAATCACAGGTTGAACATAGGGGCCGAAAACCAACCCGACCCGTGCAAACTATACCCCATAAATCTATGGGTAGTTTAATCACAGGTTGAACGTAGGGGCCAAAAACCAACCCTACCCGTGTAAACTACACCCCACAAATCCATGGGTAGTTTAGTCACATGCTGAACGTACAGTTGAATGTTAATATTTCATAATAATAAAAAATGTCATAAATAATAATCCCCAATAATTATAACAAAAAATTAATTTTTAAAACATTTTGACATTGAATGTTAATTAATATTTAAAACATTTTTACATTTAATGTTAAATAATATTTAAAACATTTTGACATTGTACAGCACGTCATTTTAAGAAACTTTTTTTTTTTAATGTTTGCTATGTTACTTAGTTTTTTTTTTTTTTTCAGTCGAATATATATGATAAAATGGCGTGAATAACCAAGATAAGGGATTAAAATAAAAGTGTTTATTTCGTTTAAATAAATTGAAATTTTGTTTGTTAATAACTGAAATTTTATTAATTGTAACAACAAATAGTAATTAAATCTTGTGCAATGTGTTAAATTGTGGTTATTTTGTGAAATAAACGTATAAAATATATGGTTATTTTGGGGTATATTTTCGAAAAAAAAAAGGTCGATAACTCGAAAAATAGGTGAAAACAAGAAAGTTAGTAATCTTCATTTTCGTCTCATTTTGGCTTGTTTTATCATAATTAAAAGTCAAATCGTGGCGCCCTGGATATCGTAATCGCCCCTTTTCAAGTACACGATCCCATTTGAGGCAGCTGTAAGCGTTTTTAAAATCAATAAATATACCTAGCATGTATTTCTTTTCACAATCTTTAACGTAAAGTTTAAACCCTGCTCCATCTTTAGTATTTTGACCAACATGGAAACCATATTGACATTCATTTCATTTGTTTTCCATAATATTTTTCAATCTATTCACCATAATTCTTTCGAGGATTTTGCCAGCTTCACTTAATAGGCTTATGGGTCTATATGATGATGGGTCAGTTTTAACCTTATCAGTGAAGGTTCCTTCACGCAGACAGCTACTATATAATTCTTGCATATATATTGGAATCGCTTCCCACACTTTCCTTAACATTTCGTTTTTCAGATTATCCATTCCTGGGGCTTTACCGTTTTTCATTCTATTACATTTTCGATTTCATCCATATTATACTCCACAGTCTCATCTATTTGATTTTCCAATATAATAGCATTGTTTTCTCTGATGTCCTCACACTCCATTGATGCTGGAAAGAAACCGTTAATTAGTACGCTTACCGATTCACGTCAATTTCTTGTCCAAAGATTATCTTTGTCCAAAGATTATATTTTGTATACTTGTCCCCATGGATTATTATCCTCTTTTCTTACGAACTCTAACCAATTATCCCATTTCGCATTTTGCATACATTTAACATATACTTCTTTGATTCGATCATTTTCTATTCTTAATTCATTAATTCTTGGACCATCTGATCTCTTCTCACGTTGATAGAGGTGACGTGTTCTTTACATTTGTATCCTTTTACCACTGGCTTCGGCTGTCCACAATTTTACTCTTTTGTAACCTCTTTTCTTTATTCTGTTAAGCCATTCGTTATTGGCTTGTATAAAACATTTCTCTATTTTGGTCCATTTATCTTCTTAAATGCATCTAAGCCATATTCATTAGCTGTTCCAATTATATAATGTTTGTATCCATCCCAGTTTATTCCCTTAATTGTCCATAGAGTCTCTTGACTCGAACTGAAAATATTATTTCCGAAACAAAGATTCATCTGGATTAGGTTATGGTCGCTAACGTCAATATCTTTAACCATCCATTCCATTGTCCTTTCACTCCAGTCTCCTTTACATTGTGTTACATCTATATCACTGCTTCCTCTTCCACCGTCGAATGAATATAGTTGACTTGGCTCATTTAGGACAGTGAGTCCTCTTGTTTCTGTTGGCCTTCCTCTCCATTGTCCCTTACTGAACCAAAGTCCAGATGTAACATTCAAAATGCTGTTGAATAATAATTATGAAAGAACATTAGTAGATAGTGTTATATATAGATTTAGAAAAAATTTGAAAAATAAGTAAGTAGTACACGTAACACAAAAAATAACAATAATATTAAATATTGTCGGTTCCCATATATGGCAGAATTATCACATAGAGTAGATAGATGTTTTACAGGAACAAATGTGAGGTTAGCATTCTATAACATCTTAAGAGTAAACTCTATCTATTCTAAGTTAAAAGACCCAGTAAATAAACAACAGCAGGCTGGAGTAGTTTATAAAATACCTTGTTCATGTAATTTATGTTATATCGGACAAACCAAACAATATTTAGATTCCAGAGTTAAACAACATATTTACGATTGCAAAAACATTAACATATTAAAAGAGAATAAAACGGCATTAGCATCTCTTTACTTTGATCAACATCATAATTTTGCGTTTGATAATATACAAATTTTAGATAAAGAAATTAATTGGTGGAAGCGCAATGTTAGCGAAATGATATTTATTAAGACCAATGATACTGTGAATAAAAGAACGGATACCAACAATCTGAGTATCTTATATAATGATATATTAAAAGATTATAAATCTACTAGAAGGAAATAATTATATATAAGATTAGAATAAATGAATTGTATATTATATTCTGAAAATAATTTTTAGTTTAAATTTGAATTTGAAAATTGGCGCGATTGACGGTAGTATATATGACAGATGTTTTGATATTGTATAGTATATTATAAGTACCAATGTTTTGATGGTAGATTACCTTTTGCCATGTAAGAGTGATTCTATGTGTGTCCATTTTTATACTTTATACTTTATTTCTGTAACAACAATATTAGTAATTAACAAGTCTATCAATTTTGTTAATTTTGTATTAATTTATATGACAAAGGCAACTGTGCAATGTAAGATAGTATTATGGTAAATATTTGAACTATATCAAGTACTGATTATTTGTTGGTTATTAACATGTGTAATTTTCAGATGCCTGAGGAAGGTCTAATAAATGACCGAAACGTTGCAAAAATAATAATGTAATTTATTATGATCCTATCTAGTCCACATTCCTGATATTAAAATATTTATAATAATTATGGATGATAACACTAACAACATAAAATAATACATTTAACACCACAAAATTCGATAAGACAGTGTTTTAATTAAATAATTGGAAAATGTCGTACCATTCGCAGTAGACGGTAGCGGTCGGCTTTTTACAGCAAGCGTTTTTCGCACTCGTAAACGCTTTCGCTTTCTTACACTACAACAGAGCCGCCAACATAGTCGCATTGTAAAAAGAAAATATTTATGGCTTAAGATTAAGTGTTTTATATAATTGTGGTTAATTAACTGTAAGGAAAAATTTAAATAAAATATTGAATGATCAGAGTTTGTGGTATATTTTTTTTGTTAGTGTTATCTGTTTAAAAAATATAAGAATTTGGTTAATTAACAATGAGGAAAAAAATGAAAATTCAGTTTATTTTTCAGTGTGTATTTGGAGTCAATAAGTTGACGTAGATAAATTATATTTTGCATATACATACGATGTTTCTATTCGATTAAAATTATTTATATATTGGACTGATATTCAATAACTTCTCTTGTTAAAAAATGGCTTCAGTAGTGGAATTGAGCAAGTCAATGGTAGAGAATATGAAGAAAGCTTTGCTTCCACTAAATAAAAAACCAACTAGTTTGGAAAAGTGGGTTAACAAATGAACAGTGAATATTCGACAATTAAATAAACATTTAAAAACTTGTGATTATGTTGGCACAAAGAGGCATCTCCAAACAAGTATTGGTGAAATGATTGGTTTTCGGACAATGATGAAGATAATGCTACATCAAGGTGGTAATAATAAACCCTTTCTCCAAACAAGTATTGGTGAAATGATTGGTTTTCGGACAATGATGAAGATAATGCTACATCAAGGTGGTAATAATAAACCACGTACACTTAATATAAAACGTATTCAATGGAGGGATATGGAGTCAGCGTCTGACAACCGAATTAAGACTGGATGCACGGTGTATGTTATACGACAAATTAGGAATGTTTTAAAGCATTTCAATCAAATCAAAGTAAATTCAACATTTTGTGGTACATTTGTAAAACTACACAATGATGACGAAGTTTACGAATTTAAATATTTTAATACATAGAATCAAGCAAGTTATAGATCGAATTTCAAATTTAACGGAATGGTACCAGGAAAACATCCAAAAATCAATTTTAGTACAGCTAGAAGAATTTCAAGAACGAGACAGAAGTTGGGCCTTAAATGCAGTGGTAAACTTAATGATTAATATTAACAAATATGAATAACATAAGTATAAATGTGTTTGTTCTAAAATTAAAAAAAACTAAGTACAGTGTTGTGCCAACTTTGTTAACAAATAATAAAAGAAAGAAACATGTAAATTTACTAATGGTTCAAGATGTGTATTTTGATGAAGAAGATGATGATAATGATGATGATGAAAATAATAATGATGAGAATATTGATATCAAATACCATTATTGTTGGATTAAAAATTTGTCACGACTTGCATCAAATCAAGTGAATAAAGATGACCATAAAAGGTTTTTTTAGTGAACGATGTTTACATTATTTTCATGATGAACAAAAACTTTTAAAACATACTGAAGAGTGTGAAAAAATGAATGACTGCAAAGTTATTTTGCCAGAAGATAATAACATGATATATTTTAAAAATTTTAGTAATAAGGAACGAGTACCGTAACGAGTTTATAATCTATGCCGATTTTGAATGTTTATTGAAACCACTTACTCCAGAAAATAATAAAAATTCACAACGTTATCAACAACATGAAGCATATAGTGTGGGTTATTATTTTTGTTGTTCGTATGATGATACTCTTAGTTTTTATAATTCATATAGAGGAGCTAACCCCGAATTATGGTTTGTAAATGAATTAAAGGAAATGGCTGAAAAAGTTGAAGACATATATGGAAATCCTTTATCTATGAATGAGCTTAGTGACATTGAAAAACAACAATTTCGACAAGCTTCTGTGTGTCATATATAATTGGCTACAGCGTTTGAAGGCAAAATAGATTTATTACCTATAAATAAGGAAAAATATATATCGTTTACCAAAAACATTGTTGGTAGTGATGTAAAATATAAATTTATGATTCCTTCCGATTTATGGCATCATCATTGGAAAAATTAGCATCATATTTACCAGAATATACAAAAATTTTTTTGATGGGTATGTTCAATAGTACAATTTGTTAACTAGAAATGGTGTGTTTCCGTATGACTATGTTGACGGTTGGAATAAATTAGAAGATCAGCATTTACCACCTATCACAGCATTTTACAGCAAGTTGAACGATTCAAACAATTCACAAAAAGATTATGAGCATGCAAAAAAGATTTGGCAAACCTCCAAAATTCAAACTTTAGGTGCATATTCTGACTTGTATTTGAAAACAGATGTATTACTTTTAGCAGACATTTTCGAAAATTTTCGTGATACTTCTATTAAGACATACGGTTTAGATCACACTATTATACCACACCAGGATTTACATGGGATGCAATGTTAAAATACACCTAAATTCAACTGGAATTGTTAACTTATATTGATATGTTGATGTTTGTAGAACGGGGAAACAGAGGGGAAATAAGCCAGTGCTGCAATCGCTTTGCGAAAGCAAACAATAAATATATGTGTGATTATAATGAACTTGAAGAATCCACATTTATAATGTATTATGATGTTAATAATTTGTATGGTTGGGCCATGCCGCAATATTTGGCAACTGGGGGATTTAAATGGTACACTGATACATCATTAGACGTGCAACGGATACCTGATGAGTGCTCAGTAGGTTTTGTTTTATACTGGAAGTGGACTTAGAGTATCCTCAGCATCTTCATGAAAAAGCCACCAGGTTCGAAACAAAAACAGTTACTTACAACACTTCACGACAAAAATAAATACATAATTCACTACAGGAATTTGAAACAGTGTCTCAAGCTTGGAATGGTTTTGACGAAAGTGCATCGTATTTTAAAATTTAATCAATCTCCTTGGCTAAAACACTAAATTGACTTAAATACTCAAATGCGTGCCAAGGCAACAAACGAGTTTGAGAAAAACTTATATAAGCTAATAAACAATGCAGTGTTTGGCAAAACGATGGAAATGTGCGAAAACATACCATTGTAAAATTAAAAACCAAGTGCTTTGGTAGATTTGGA
>CM035595.1:59819619-59883329 GCA_020423425.1 Chrysopa pallens
CCAAAGGAGTAAAAAACTCGGTTATTAAAAATACAATTACTTTTGATGATTATATTAAGATGATTGATGATTATTTAAGTGTTTAACAAACTGTAAAGAAATTATTAAAAGACAGCAATGCATTATATCTAATCAACATAATGTATATACAGTAAATCAATCAAAAATTCCTTAATTGAGTCCACACGACGATAAACGAAGTTTGATTGATAACTCTTCGAATACATTCGCGTGGGGTCATTATAAATTACAGTCAGATGAAGAAATCGATGATTTATTAGATGAAGTTATTAACTTGAGTCAACATCCAAGCATTATCAATTAAATGCAGGAACTATGAACCTCACAATGAATATAACTGATTTATTTGATAATGAACCGCAATTATTAAATTGTTTGACTGAAATTTTTTTTTTTTAAATATATAAGAATATCAGTTTTTATACTTTAAAAAACTATGGTGATAAAATAATTACACGAGCTTGGAATAGTTTACCAAATAATATACAAGTATTTAAACATTGTGAACCCTGTTATGAACATTATAACATACCAGGAAAGACGCAGTGGGATTGGCCTCCAAGCTTAAAAAGTAAATATTATTTATGTAAGTCGACTTTGTATGAAGATGTAGCTTTGCATGCAGATCTATATATGAATGAGTTGTTAAAATCATTTCCTAATTATAGTTCGAATTCTGCATGCGAGATAACATCACGTATTGAAGACTTATTTACATCAGAACCGATTTTATATGGATATACAGAAAGCTTGGATATGTTGTTGAAATTAACTGAACAGTTATTTAACAATGATAAACGGATATCTGAAATTCAAGACAATTGTATTAAGTATTACAACTTTGCAAGAAATATGAAAAAAGTTTGGAGGAAATAACCTGAAAATATAAAAGAGGAATATTTTACAATTTTGGAAATTATTTATGAAAATCACTGATCTTAAGAAAATTTTTTTATTATGTAATCAAATACAAGAAATAAATAATTATATATTTAAACTATGTTTTTATTATTAATCCATGAATTGTGTTCTGATGAGCATCCTAGCCATTTAACATATACATTATCACCTTTTCTTTTAAGAATTTTCTCAACTAAATATATATCAGGATATTTTACTTTTTGTAATTCATATTCATAGAATCCACCTTGTATGGGTTGAGAATTAAAATCTTCAAGCAGATAAGTCACAGGATTTGTTATTTGAAGTTTTTTAATTTTAAATATTTCAGTTGTTCATGATGGTAAATAGCCTTTATCAAAAAAGTGATTTATATTTTGAAATACGAACAAAATCACCAACTTTATACTTGGGAGTGTCAGCAATTTTTATATTATTATAAACAGTTGAAAGTAACATCTTCTCCTTATCAGTTGTAACATCGCACGGTTTTATTTTTATTGTTCGATGTCTTGTTCTATCGTAGTTATTAATAATCACCAACTTTATACTTGGGAGTGTCAGCAATTTTTATATTATTATAAACAGTTGAAAGTAACATCTTCTCCTTATCAGTTGTAACATCGCACGGTTTTATTTTTATTGTTCGATGTCTTGTTCTATTGTAGTTATTAATAATCACCAACTTTATACTTGGGAGTGTCAGCAATTTTTATATTATTATAAACAGTTGAAAGTAACATCTTCTCCTTATCAGTTGTAACATCGCACGGTTTTATTTTTATTGTTCGATGTCTTGTTCTATTGTAGTTATTAATTAATTTTGAAATAATTTTCAACCAATTGTATGAACCATTCAAACTGAATTGTTTCCACATTTGTTCTTAAAGAGTTCTATTAAAACGTTTAACTATTGACGCCATTAAGAAACTAAACGATGAATAATGGTTTATATTATATTTATTCATTAATTTTCGAAATTTTGTATTAAAAAATTCCGTTCCGTCGTCTGTTTGTAAATTGGTTGGCAGACGTCCGTCTTTGAAAATTGTCATCATTGCAGTACAAACTTCATCTCCTGTTTTATTTTTAATTGGCACCGCCCATGCATATTTTGAAAATGTATCGATAACAGTTAATAAATATTTATATCCTTTATTTTCTTGTGTATGTCGACCCATTTCAACGAGATCAGCTTGCCATAAATAATATAATCCTTTCATAATTACCCGCCTGCGTTTAAAACTTTTTCGTGCAGGTTTATGTAATTCGTAAACTATTTTTTGTTTATTCATAATTAATTTTTTAGATTTTAGTTTTATCAATCTTTAGATGAACAAAAATAAAATCAATATATTTTTGAAATTTTTCTGTTAAATTTGATGAATTATTTATTTTAACGGTTAGATCATCAATATTATTTTTTAATAATGTAATGTTTTTCAAACACTTTTCTACATTATTGTTTAAATTTGGATTTAATTTTAAGATAACTTTGGAAATTTCATGTATGCTTTTACTAATTTCATTTATTTCTGTTTTAAGTGTTGTGTCACTATAATGCAGTTTCCAAATATTGTTTATTTATAGCATCATTATCATGCTGGAGGACTCTTTAAATTAGCCGATACCTTTAGTGGTTTTAATTCTTTTTCTGCTAATCAATGGTTTAGTAATAGAAGTAGATTGTACACGTTTTTTAATGCATGGTTGGAAAGAATTTACTAATAATGTGTGTATATTTATAACTTTTGTTAGCATTTATCTGTTTGTTCATATCATATTGACGTTTATGGGCCTTAGTAGTTCGCAAAATATATCCATATTTATTTAAATCATTTTCTGTGTACAAATAATTATCTGGTATTTTCATAAATAATAACTCATATAAACCACGTGTACCATTATACTTTATATCGTTAATTTCAAAATCATTTCCATTAATTTTGAACTCTGAGTTACCTATGTACCATTTATCTTTGTCAAAGTAGGGGCCATATGTACTATCAATAGTATTAGCAGCAGTTAGTGTGCGTTTAAGATATTCACCAGCTAAATCACCCAAGTGAAATCCATGTGAAAAAAAATTTTTATTTTCTTCATGTCCTTTTCGTTCAGATAATAATCGTCTCGCCGCCATTTGCGCTGATTCACGACGTGTAGGCGTTGTGGTGAAAACTTCTTCTTCATCAGATGCCAAAAATAACGGGCTTTCTTTTGTAAATGTTTCTGGTGTTTCACTTTTGAATGTTTCTACTTTAGGCGTTAATATTTCACTTTTTATTGGTTTAATTTCAGCAACAAGTTCTTTCAATGATTCTGTAATAGGCTTCCAATTTTTTCCAACACAATGTCAGGTACTAGCATTGACTCAGTGTCAGCATAAACAGCAATAACTGCACGCTCTTTATTTGCAAAGTTTTTAAATTTCATTATATTATTATCATCATGTGGATTTGGTAAAACAACTTTACATTTATTACACTTTTCACATTCTTCAGTATGTTTAATTAATTTTATTTCAGACAAAAAATATTGTTGACATCGATCACATACATATAATTGACCTCGGTGTTTAGACATTTGCTTCGATATGAGTCTTGATAAATTCTTTATCCAGCAAAGATGATACATAATATTTATATCATCATCATCATGTTTCAGCGTATCATGATCAAAATTATCATTATCATCTTCCAAATAAATATTTTGTAACATTAACAAATTAACATGTCTTGTTAGAAATACTGTTTCAACACATTTATACTTAGTCTGTTTAATTTTTCAACAGACTTGTTTTAAGGTCATTGGAAATTTAATACCTTTTAATTTTAAAACGTGTGAATAGTGTGGATAGTGTGGATATAAAGTCATTCTATTTACATGCTATTCTACTGGATAAGGAACTGAAGTCACTGCCCATGCAAAGCAAGCTTCATCATCATTTTGTACATTCACACAAGCTTTTTTTGAATGAATACACTTCGGTAATTCAATGTACGAACCCTTTAACAGATGACATTTGTTAATATGAATTCTCAAATTAACTATACTCAATAATGCCCATCCACCTATCGCGCTCTTAAAATTCCTCCAAATTTGTTAAGAGTGATTCTAAAACATTTACCAAAAACCATTTTTTTAAAACTGTTGTCCGATTGATACTTTCAATCTGAGTATTAAAATATTTCAATTCAACGACATTTTCATTATCAATATTCTTTACAAACTAACAACATAATTATGTATTAATTAACCTTTATAAATTCAAATCTTTTTAAAATGTTTCTAATCCGTGTAGTAAACATTATTACAGCATCTTTCAAAAAAAATTTAGGAGCTTTGTAAACTAAATTAATAATTACACTTGCCCTTAAACGACTTTCAAATGCTGACTCAATGTCTTCCCATTTCATTCCAGTAATTTTTTTTTTCGCTTTATTGTAACTACCAACTTTATGTAAAAATGACTTTATTTGCTCTAGGAAACTCAGCATTGATGAAACAAGCTAGTGGAGCGCCGTAAGACATAAAAATGGTAAAATCTCGGAACCCAGGGCCAGTCAATGAATCTGTATAACAAGTGTTTGACTGCATTATTAAAACCGCAAATAAAAAAGTTAAAAAAAAAAAATTGGCCGATCTCGATTACAACAATTTTTATAAACAATTTACTGAAAAATGAAAGGCGCAAGGGGGAAAAAATGTTTACAGTAAAGATATTAATTTTATATGTAATAAATTATGTTTGCAGAGTAAATTCAATGTTAATTTATTAGATTTTCGTAAAAAAATTATTTACAAAAGAAAATTTAACCTTAACTATATACATTATTGTTCATTATTGTCGTCGTCGTCGTCGATTTCGTTGATGTAGATTGTAGGTAAAGGATTAGTACAGCTATCACCATTGCATTCTGATTTATTTGAAGTTTTTTCAATCCTTCACCAGCAGCAGCCGGATATATTTGAAGAGGTACATGAGCTTGATCAGAAATAGTTGTCTCTGTTGGAATCTTATCTAAACGTTTAATTGGTTCCCTGGTTTCTATTTGATCGCTCGGAGTTACAATTTCAATCGAACCCAAATTATGAAAAGTATCTTTGCCGTCTAGTGTGTTGACGTTAAAATCTGCGTTATCGTGCACAAATTGTACAAAAGTACCTGCTTTTATTTTCACAGGACTTGTGAATGTTGCAGAAGCTTCATAAATTATTGCTTCTTTGTATGATCCGCAAAAGCCTAAAGCGTTACATATTTCTATTATTTTTTTGGAGCCAAATTTTCTATGAAGAGTAACAGCTAAAGCCACATGCAGTGGTGATATAAATGAACGAGGCCTTACTGCAGATATTATCGCATGAGCTATTGAGGCGCATTTCGTTTGATAATGATTTATAAACTCTGGTTTACCTCTTTTGTCATTTAAAATTATTTCTGATAACAAAAATGACAGAGATTTTGGTATTGTCTCATGAACATGGTTAAACATTTTATCACTAGCCGGATACATTTTATTATCATAAACCTGCGTCCGAATGTGTCGTCGTAAAATTTCACCAGCAGCCTTCAAAATACGATATTCTTCTTCTTCATCATCTTTTGACCTCTGACTGTACCAGTTATCGGACAATATTTCATATTGTTGTTTTTTAAAACATATGATTGTATTAGATCCAAATTTACTGGAGAATACAATATTATCCTCATAATGGTTCATTAACCTCTTTTTTATCGTTTTATCATCAGGAATATGATCAATTGTCACAATACTTTTTAATTCTGCCAGTGAAAACTGGCAGTCATCATTTTCTTCAATATATTTGAAAATCTGCTCCATTGCTGCATCTACTTGTATTGTGACTGGATGAATTTTTTTATCTCTCTGGGTCTGTTTTACGGTAGTTTTCAAACGCATATAACAATCCGCGTGATACTTAGCGTCCTGAGCTACTAGATCTAACACACCTACAATTTTTTTATGGATATTGCGACAATATTCGCTTTTCTCTTCGCTTACCAAATTTAAAATAGTTTGCTTGAACTCAGAAGTAGTTACGTAGCTGATTTGCTGTCTTACCGATTTGGACTTTCTTCTTTCCTTCATTTCATCCGCTTCTTTTTCACATAAAAAGCACTTATTTCTCCAATCAAAATCAATAGAAGTAGCCGTTCGCAGTTTTTTTTTAGGTGGAGAACATGTTGATGTGGTGTTCTTTTTTTTTAAATAAGCATTAATACATCCTTTATTGATATATTTTTGTCTGCATACTGAATGCACGTAAACAAATTCGCAAGTATTTAAATACTGAGAAAGTCCATCCCCTCTTTCCACAGAAGCAGCTTTCAGTGTTGGTATTCCTCTAGTGACTTTTATAATATCTCTTAGCTCAGAGCTTAATTCAGAGCTACATCCAATTTTGTCACAAATGAGGCAATCATTATTTATATTATCACTATTGCATGGTTCACCCATTTTGATACGAGGCTGTAACAACAAATATTACTAATATCAATAACTAACCTTTATATCACAATTAATTAAAATTTCAGATGTAAGGATTGGAAATTTTTTTTTTTTAAACAAAAATGTGAAAAAATCGGAATATTCACTATTTTCCAATAAATTAAATTATTATTTCTGCATAAAATACATAAAAATAAATCAACTGTTTGCGTAAACTCCAAAAAAATAATAATTATTTATAATAATTATTAAAAAATTAAGATCGGACAAAATATTTTTTTTAACATTTTTCTATATGCTATTAAAAACACATTGCCATAGTTTATAAAAAGATTTATTTACTGGCCCTGGATTCCGAGGTATAAACCTTACGGCGCTCCACTAAGCTTCTAAATGACTTTTTGTACCAACACATATACAGTTTTTAATAGTTTTTAATTGACGAACATTTAAACAACAATATTTGATCCATTTTTCTAAATTTTTTAAATTTTTTCCGTTTTTAAGTTTTTATAACTTCACACATTTTTTTCACCATTTGTCTACTTAGCTCAATTCCACTTTCCATTGTTTGAGTTTTTTTTTTTAAATATATTTTTTTGTTAATAATAGAAAAAAGTATTATAAAAATTATTAAGATTAGTAAACAATTTTTTTAATTTTATATATTAATTGTCATCATTTTCCTCTCTTATTGTTGATTTCCACAATTTTTAGGAACGCTTTCAGCTCATCGAGTATTTCTCCATCAACATATGCCTTAAATGATGAGGTAGTTCGTTTGAAGCATTCTTTTCAAAATACCACCATCCAATTGGATGATTCGATTGTTCTAATTCATCCTCATCAATAATGTGCATCCAATATGTAAATTCATTTAATATTTGATAAATTTCTTCCATTCTTAATGTATTTAATTTATTAAATACTTTCCAAGTTTCTTGTGAGTTCACTATTTTTCTAAACTCATCTGGCGTATTAAACACTAACTGTAGACATGCAGGTACAAGCCAAGTAATAAATACATTGTATTTTGGTCTTGGTTTAGAACTACTTGCACATGAGTCCATTTAACGTTTCTGTTAATAGTCTTATATATTTCTTATACATTTTTATTTTTCTATCCCTAAACTGGAAAATATTTAAGAGTGGTAGTCAGTATAAGCAGCTAAGCCAAGCAGTAAACATGTGAGTTTGTTCATATTTTTTTGTGTAATTTTTCGTGAAAATGCTTCCAGAGAAATGAGAAAATCAAATTTTTATTTGTCATGAGAGTTCTCGGATTAGGATTAAAAGGTGCAGCAAAAATTTGTGGATTAATGGATATGCGAGCTTTTATATCACAGCCCATTAACGATTTGACAGTGAATAATATTCCAGTGTAAAAATAGCCACCGAAAAACTTTTTCAACAGACTTGTACTGAAGAAAAAAATTTGACTTCTGAACATCAAGGTGATGAACATTCGACAGAATTAACTGTATCTGGCGATAGTACATGGAAAAAGCGAGGGTTTACTTCATTGTACGGTGTGACATCATTGATTGGATATTATTCTGGTAAAATCATAGATATTTTTGTAAAAAATACCTACTGCAAACTGTGTGAAACTTGGAAGAAGAAACTCGATACCGAAGAATAATATCCAATGAATGGTATGCAGAGCATGAAAATACTTGCACTGCAAATCATTCTGGTTCTTTTGGGGAAATGGAAGTTGATTCAGTCGTCGAAATGGTCCAACGATCATTGGAAAAACTTGGAGTCATGTACAAAAATTACATCGGAGACGGTGACTCCAAAGCGTACTTGGGAATTATAAAGGCTGCACCTTACGGTGATAAAGAAGTCGTGAAAAAAGAATGTATAGGACACGTACAGAAACAAATGGACACGCGACTAGGAGATTGTGTCAAAAAAAAAAAAAAAATGTTGAAACAGTTGAAAACAAAAAACGAAAAGAAATACAAAAAAAAAACTCTCAGTGGAAAAGGCAAACTTACTGGAAAGATGATCGATAAGTTGTCAGTTTATTATGGCTTAGCAATAAGGAGTGAAAATTTATTAGAAAACTGCGTAGGTGGTTTTAACCAAAACAACAACGAGAGCTTCAATCAACTGATTTGGAAAATCTCTCCCAAAATTCGGTTCGAAAACTGTGGAAATCGCTGCATACGTGGCTGCTTATTTAATGAAGGAATGGCATCGCTTTTGTATTATATGAAGGCAATAGGAATTACACTTGGGCCCAATGCGCATTCATATGCCGAAAAAGAAGATGAGCCGCATGAACATTTCCGATCTCAGAATGCGTGAGAGCACCCAAGATGGAAGAATGGCTCGCAGACAACATCAGCTCGAGTTATTAGATGCTGGCGAATCGGCGGAGGGTATATTATATGGTCCTGGAATAGACAACTCCATGTAAGTTAAAAAAAAAAATTTTTTTTTATCCCATGTAAAGTACATTCCAAACTTTAAACGCGTTTTTCTCAGAATGGATTTTTCAAAGTCGGTGACCAACATTACTCGAAAACGGCTAAGGCCGATTAGTCTCAAATTTTAACACGAGGTTCTTAAATATATTTTTTAGTAATTAATCGAAGATTTTTTCTCTCCAATAAATATTTTTTTTTTATAAACAATTTAAGGCCGAAATTTCGGTGAAAAATCAATATTTTTCTTTGAGACACCGCCATTTTGTCAAAAAATTTTATTTTGCTTATTCGATTAATAATTACTAGATTTAACATTACTTTAACGAAATCTGTTTGGTTTTTTAATTTCAGAGGATCCAGTTCACAGATATAGTAGTCACCGCAAAACGTCTTTTTTGAGAGGAGCTCCCGGAAATCATTGTACCTCCATTCCAAATAAATATTTTTACTAGTACTAAGTCTTAAAATACAGTTAACAGATACCATAATCTGTGTACAAATTTTTGGATCAATAAATTTTGGTTTTTTCGGAAAAAATTCTGTAAAATTCACTTTTTTCTGCTTTCTTACTGTATACTACTCCCTTAACCTAATATTAAAAATGGCTGACATTTTTTCCGGTTGTAACTATCCGGTTTACAGCGAAACATTACTTGCAGTCTATGCTTAGAAAACATGTGGTACAGTAAGAGTAGTAGTTTATGCTCTCTCTCTCTCTCTCTCTATCTATCTCTTTAGTCAAATAATTTCTTCTTTTATGCTCACACCAGGCCCAACGGTTTACAGACAAATATATTTTAGTTGCATGTTGAAAGTATAGAGACATAATACTGTGAATAGATTTTACTGCATTTATTTATTGTTAATTTATTTTTCATTAATTCATCAGTATGGCTGATAATTTAAGGTGTGTGATTTGTGCCTCAGAAAAAGACGAAAAAGTGCTTTTATTTTCTGAAGAAAGTTTAAAAAAGTGTCAGGGTATTCTAGGCTTACGAAAACATAACCTAAAATACAAAGATGTAATTTTACCTTCAGATCAGATCAAGATGACTGTGGATATCATCGCAGTTGTTATCGGGTTATCACAGCTTTAAAGACGAAGTTTTATGAAACGAAAGATACAAAAATAAAATATGTTGCGCCATCAACATTTCAATCTTATACGTTATCAACGGAATCACTATCTGCTTAGCAGCCGTCAACGTCAACAGACAATTCTATGATTGCTGAACCTGTGACTCAAAATGTTAATTTATCTATAGATTCATCAGCACTAGACGAAGTTGTAATAGAGGGTAATAATTCTCAACTGGATACATTGTTGGAAGCAGGCTTCGTTAAAGATTCTGATTTATTAAATTCACCAACGGATATTTTAACTGCAGAAAATGAAAGTCCAATCATAAAAGATAATATTTTTTTTTTTTTTTTTTTTTTGTGAGAAAAAAAATAAGATATTTTATGGTAAAATAGAAAATTTGCGCAGTTGTAATAAATACCAGTTTCAAGAAAGTATTATGAAGAATCTAAAAATTAATTCAGACTATTACAATGAAATGTTGGATAAGCTGCAGAATATTACGAGTAATAAAATATATTACCACGAAAAGTGTCGAACAGACGTTAGAAACAAAAAAAAAAAAAAAAAAAAATTACAAAAAGTCCTGTTAAAAGATCGTGGTATATTTCCCGGGAATATCACCAAATTGTCTTTCAGGAAATATGTACTTTGGTCGAAGAAAATTTCATTAAAAAAGGACGTTGTTATTTTCATTCATTTCTGCATAGGCAATATATCGATTACTTCAGCGAGTTAAGTAATGATATGGGACATATCTTAAGTTCAGTAATTTCATCACAATATTTAGAAGAAAAGATTCGTGTTTAATTTGCTGGGAATATTTAAATACTACAATCAGGTCATAAAAAAGTAATTGCACCGAAAGTCATTACTTCTATAGATGAATCTTTATTTGCTCATTTAAAAGAAAAAGACATTTTACAAGCTGCAGCCTCGATTTTACATAAAGAAATAATAAACATTGAAAAATCAAAACTGCCAGATTTAAATAGTCAAAAATTGATCCAAGGTGAATGTTCAGTCCCATCAAACCTATCAGATTTTGTGGCTTCAGTTATTGGAAGTTATTTTCGCAAACGACAACAAAGTGAGAGTTTCAAACGTCACGTCAATTCTGTGAGCCAAGATTTAATTTATATGAGGAGTCACAATGGAAATCTTAAAACTCCCAAACATATATTAGCCTTAGAGCCCACGACGGCCAGACCTTCGTTATTTAATAAAAGCTGAAAATTTTTCTGTGCGTGTCCCCTATACAGATAAGAACGACCAGGGACTATAGAGTTTGAGTAGTGGTTACTTGATCAGGTAACAGGTAGTAAAGGTGTATAAAATAGTACCTTAAATTCGTTTAAGTATAAAACTGAATTTTTTTAATATTTTATTAGGAATAACTCTAGAAATCTCGTCATCCATTGTCGGGCACTTATGACAGTTGCTACCCCCTGCCAGACACCCCTAAATTTTAATAAATTATAATTATACATTCGTTACAGTATAAAAGCTAAATTTTATATGTTACTTGGGAACCTATAAAAAATGTTACCTCAAAAGCCGGACAGTTTTAATAGTTTTTACACCTTGCCAGGCACATCGAAAGTCCGCTGTAGGTGCGAGGGCGAGGTAACGACTGTTCTATCGGGTGCGAGTGAGATAAGGCGCTTAGTCGACTGCGATCTTTCACAGCGCATCATCTTTCTTTTAGTGATGTATTGAAGAATTATGTGTAGCTACAACCACGTTTTACCATTGATATTTGTGTCGTTTTTTTGTGAAATAAAAGTGTAATTTTAGTCAAAAGTGTAATCATGGGAGACACATTAATTTGTTTTGTGTATAATAAAAGTGATGGTAAGATAATATTGTTCTCGGAGGAAACTTTAAAAAATGTAAAACTGTTTTGAAAATCAGAAAAAAAACATAATCTTAAATATAAAGACATTATTCTACCTGATGAGTATACAGAAAATGGTTATTACCGGGGATGTTATAAAGCATTTACAAGACTAATGAAAAAATACTTAACTTCGGAACCCGAAAATTGGACAAAAACCAGTGAAAAACAAAAATCAGCCAGTGTTTCTACAGACAATACCTCAACAACCTCGTCGTTGATACCTAAGTTGACCACAAAACCATCTCATATACAGTCATCCTCTACAGAATCTTCAGTAACAATGCAATCAAGTTTAACTTCTGAATCAATAGGACTTCAATCTACATCTTCTCAAGAAAATATTGAAGTTTTTGAACCAGATCTTAGTGAAGATAATGATTTAACTTAGGATGGAAATATTTTAACCGAGAAGGAAGCTAATAATATCGGCTACCTAATTGTTTGTGTTTTGTGACAGGAAACATAAACGAGAAAAAAACGTTCACGTATGCTTCCACTTCATAAAGCTGATACCAACCAATTTAAATCTATACCCAACATCGAAGGTCAAGAGAAGAATGCAGAATTATTGAATAAATTAAAAAATTTTTCTGGTCCAAAAATATCATATCATACAGAATGTACAATTAGTTTCAATAATGAAATATCATCTTCTAAAAAACCATCCAGTAAAAGAGATTGGCATTTTCATCGGGAATATCAACAATTAGCTTTTAATGAAATAAGTGGCATCATCGAGGAAGACGTAATTAAAAAAGGGCGCTGTTATTTATAAGTATATTTGCATGAAATGTACACCGATGTATTGGAAAGAATATTTGAAGAAAATTCTGTTGAAGTGAATTCTGTTTTTACTGCACATCATCTCGAAGAAAAAATTTTGAAAAAATTTTCTAAAGATATAAAATTTTTTACTATTTGTAATAAACAAATTATAGCACCCAAATATTTACAAACAATAGACGATACAATATTTGAAAACTTACAAACCGAAAATACTTTACAAAAAGTTGCATTAATTATAAGAAAATTAATACTACAAATGTAAAAAAATAAGTTACCGATAAAAAATCTAACAACAAAGCATTAATGTCAGGAGAAGTTTCGATACCACCGCAATTACTGGACTTTTACTTTACTCTTCTAGGTGGATGTAATAACAAACGGAAAAAAAGCCTGAAATGTGCTCGTCAAGTGCGTTCTTATTCTCAAGACATAATCTATGCTGTCCATAATGGCCGTGTGAAAACATCAAAGTACATCATGTTAGGTATAACTTTAAAGAGCTTAATAAGCAGTAGGAAAATTATCAATATTGTATTAGCTATCAGGGTATCGAGGAATTAGAGACTGAGACAACATATACTTCTTTTGAAAAATCCAGTTTATACCCAGAAACGATTAAAAGAAATCCTGACCTTTTTACTGGTGTGGCATATGATAATTTCGATCGTTTTGTGGAATCTACAAACGGAAAGGATACTCTACATGAAACCGTAGGAATTATATACCAAAACATTGAGGCCAATATAACCGAAGAATCTGAGATGCCCGAAGAACTTAACATGTCTGAAGCGCCGATTACAGATAATGAAATTAATTTACCACATACAACGGTAAAAAGAAGAAGAAGAACTTTTGAAGATATATCTACAGAAGAGATTCCGTATCAGAAAATGACAAGTGAACTACAATGAACAATTGATAATAAAGAAATTATACGCCCTACAAACTCGCAGCTATACACCGAAATCAACAATATATGGATGATCAGTAACGTTTTGCAGTTACCTGACGTTCCTATGTGGGTTGGTTTCAATAGTCGGATTTGTAATATTGCTGTTTCACAACAACTTATTTCTTATTTAAACCCAATCAATGCATCACCAACTATAAATCTTTATCATTTATTTATTAAAAGTATCAGAGTTGCAGATTTAGATTTATATAATTATACACTGGGGAAAATCGTTTGTTTATTCTTTTATTTTTATCTGCCCAACTACAGCCGATGGTTAGTCTACTATATAAATCAATTACAGCATTTAAATGACACACATTCAGGCCTTCGAGTCAAAGTTGCCAAAGGTTCATTCGGTATCCGAAGAACTACGAAACCTTTCTCTCGAGTCCCGGTTGATTTGACGTTGGAGCAGACAATCAATGGCATCACGTCGGCTCACTGGAATCGTAAATTTAAGTAGTTTCATCTCTGCTCGACAACGTTGGGTAAGAAATCACGGGGCTCGAACTCGAATCATATCACATGTCTTAACTCGTGCCGGAATAAACAGTGGTCATCAAGATATTGCCTCTGACTTGCAGCCATATCGGATGAAAAAAATCGCAAACAGATGGAAGATTTCATGCAGAGTATCCATCAAACTAACAACCCGTTCTCTTACTCACTAGATAAAGACCAACTGTACAATATTTCGACTGAACAGGTTACTACTCCAGAAGTAGCGAGTAATTTGTTAAACACAATGTCATCTGGAATACTTCTGCGTGATCAATTCAAAGCTGAATGTAACTTGGATGCTAGTAGGTTTCATAAGTCTTTGAAAAAAAATAAGGTGGTGACTTTTGCAAGTATAAAGGAAAAAAAGACGGTAAAAATTGGAGAGAAAGTACACGAAGTTAAATTACAACGTGATTTATTTGGTCGATTATTAGCTCTGTCACTAGATACGAACCTAGACCTTGAGAAAACGCTCTACTTCCCTATAACTCCAGTTCCGCTATCACTATGCCATATAGATGGTTCGATTAATAAGACTGTTAAGTCTGTTCGGATTCAAGAATTTGAGAAAAAGCTTGAAGAAGTAGTACAACCACCAAATCATTTGGATTTTTTTATAGTACATGGTTTCTTCTCCTTAAACACTTTCAAACAAGTGCCGCGCAGTTTTGGAGATTTGTCAAAAAAAATTCTACAAAATCTTGTCAGTTAATTCAGCAAGTCACGTAGCTATTATTTTTGATCGTTATTTCACACCTTCAATTAAAGATTGTGAGCATACTCTACGAGGTAATACAGACGATAAAGATTTCTACATTTCTGGACCACAACAAACAAGAACTGCAGATGTTGTGAAAGAATTAAAAAATATCAAATTTAAAGAAGCACTTGTTAAATTTTTAATTGAACATTGGTCTGATCATGAGATGGCTACGATTATCGGTAACAAAACAATATATTTAAATCACGATTTGTGTTACGTATATTCTGCTACCGATAATAAAGTTACGCGAAACATTGATTACGATCTATCAGGCCAAGACCATGAAGAAGCGGACACAAAAATAGTATTTTTTACTTGTCAAATAAAGGAAAATTCAACAGTTACAATTAGAATCTCTGATACTGATATTGTTGTAGTCATGTTGGCTAATATGGAGCATCTTCAAGCATCGGTAAACATATGGATCGATCTCGGAGTCGGTAATGCACGCCGATACATCGACGTTTCTGCTCTTTTTACAAAGTTGGGTCTAGTAGTTTCTCAAGCGCTACCAGCTTTACATGCGCTCACAGGATGCGATTTTAATCCAGCCTTTTATAGACGAGATAAAAAAAAACCTTTTCACATTATGATGAGCTCTAAAATTTTTCAAAAGGCATTTGCCTACTTAGGATGTGAAGCGTACACAATTGACGAATTGTTTCTCACCATTGAATCTTTTATTTGCCATTTATATGGTTTACAAAAAATAGCTGATGTAAATCAAGCTCGAATTGAAACTTTTAATAAAACATATAAAGTATCAGATACTTCACAACCTTTTTCATTAAATGTGCGTAATTACGACGCTTACAACTTGCCACCGTGTCAATCGGAGCTACGACAGCAGTTGTTAAGAACTAAATATATCGCGTGCTTGTGGAGAAATGCACATTTTCATATCGTTACTGAGATGTCACCAACAGATTTCGGGTGGAAAAATGTTGATGGAAAACTTATTAAATATATATATATATATATATATATATATATATATATATATATATATATATATATATATATATATATATATATATATATATATATATATATATATATATGCATATATATATTTTTTTTGTGCTCATTGTCATTATTTTCAATATAAAAAAAAAAAATTAAAAATTAAAATTGAAAAAAAAAAACATTTTTTTCAATTGTCAGATTTAAAAAATCCCTTCACCAAATTGTCAGAATATGAGTCAGCATGAACAGTGCATCAAGCTAAACCGTCTGTATAAAAATCTGATGCGCTCGAGTATTTCAATAACACGACTTTTTTTTGCACTTTAAAAAATCGGCTGTGAATTTCAGTCACATTCAAATAGTCTTTATAATAGGACATTTTTTAGGGTTTACTTAACATCTCTCTTGAATTTCTGACAAGGTCGAGTAAAAATTTTTTTTTTCTAATTTTCACCTCTTTGTATGGCCACCTCCCACTACCAATCTGGCAGATTATTATCTCTGTGTGGTCAGAAGTTCGTAGGTCGTTTACACAATCAAACTCTGACGCGCTCGAGAATTTTTGTCTGGCTACTTTTTTTTACATTTTTGAAAATTCATACACGCTCCGCCCACCACTGAAAGGATATACATCATATTAATTTTTTTTCTTTTAAATATGCAATCTTCACAATTCTTTAGGTCTTTAAAGGGTGGGACAAAAAACACATTTAGCACGCTGGGCTCCCCTACTATTATGATGGCTTATTTTAAATCAATCAGTAAAGTAATTAGTGACTGTGGGTTAACAAATGTTATGGTTGAGAGTAGTTTGCTGGCAAGTGGTTCTGTGAATGGGTTTCTTGATGGAAAGCACTTCAACCGCTGCAAAAGATTGCATCCTTTGGTTGCATTGGGATTGGAAGTTCTACATTTTGAATCATTTTTACAACATGACAACTCAAGACTAACAGATGGTATGATAGAGGAAGTGAAAAGACTACAAAACTGCGAAAAATCGTCTTTCAACATTCAAAATGATGAACTGAAAGAATTGATGAATAATTACAATATTTTCAAGCAACAATGTCTCAATGGTGAGCATGGTAAAACTTCACAATTTTACTTAATTTACATAAATCTCATACATCATTACTTGGACTTGTCACGGAGCATTCGTACGGGGGATTTTGAGCTTTTTATATCAACATTGCCTAAGACTACAAATATATTTTTTATATGCAACCAACAAAATTATGCACGATGGACCGTAAAATATTATGATAATTTGCAGAAAGTTGCAGAAACTCATCCTGACTTATACGAAGGATTTAAACAAGGTTGCTTTGGTATCAAACGGACCACCAAACCATTTTCTAGACAACCAATTGACCTAATGTTAGAGCAAACTATAAATGCAGACGCTGCTAGAAGGCTCAAAGGTGTAATACACTTTACCAATTCGATTTCAGCTCGTCAACGGTGGGCTCGTAATCATGATGTTAGGTCCTCAATAATAAGTCAAGTTTATCTAGAACTAGTGTGACGATACCATCACAAAGGCTGAGAGGGAAGAGAAGAAAAATAAAAATAAATAAATAAATAATAAAAAAAATAAATAAATAAAATGTAATAAAATAAAGAATAAAAAAGAACAACCACCTTAAAGAACAATCACCTTAAGTGATGTATTTACATATGTATGACAACACAGGGTTTTCGGTCGGAGATATTCACGCGGTAAAGTTACATAAATTGTTATTGTTTTTTAAAATAGGAGTTCTGACAAAAAAAATAAAAAAATACTTCTTCTGATTCCGACAATATTCATTGGTATTACATCAAACGTGAGTTTTTTTTTGTTTTCTTTCGTTTCACACTAAACGTGCACATTGTACCATAATTCATTGTTAACCTTTTTTAATTTTCTTTTCTCTTCCATAATATGTCATTCCATTATTTGTTCAATGGATGGGGTCAATAAAAAAAAAGACAATTATAAATACTATTCTTAAATCATTTTTCGTTGTTGTTGTCGAGTTGTCAGGGTGATTGGCGATAATAAAAGTCACCTTTGTTTTTATATAATAAGCAATTTACCTGGACTGCCAGTGAAGGGCGTCATTGGATAGAATTTTGTAAAAAAACGGTGACAATTAACGAATATTAATGTGCGATTATAAACGGGTCGTGAAAACACACTGCAGTCGCACATGGTATTCAGAAATTTATTTTTTCCCAATCACTAAAAAAAACAACTCGACAATCTCTTAATTTTAATTTATTAATTTATTAACATAAATGTATAAATAATTAACACGTGTTAATACAAATATAGGTATTAACCTATAAGAGTAAACCTTAATGTACAATACATCTTATAATGAATATACATATTGAAATAACCAAACAAAATAAATTAATTTTTAACTTACCCCTTGAACATTAATACGACAATTAATCATTACTTTTTTTTTTTTAACTGCCATACTTCATCTAAACACTTTAGTTAATTTCAAAAACACCCAGATGGCAGTTGGATGGTACATTAAAAGTGTCAAATTAATTTATATAGGGTGGGCCACCAAAAAGTAGGTGGGTCAAAAGAACCGAAGCAATTACGGACTCGTGTGAGACAAAACGGGAAAATTCGACTATAAAACGCTTCCACACTCACCATATTGCGCCTTGTTGGTGTATTCCCTCTCACTCTTGATAATAACTCAAACGGTGGACGAGTAATATATCACACTAGGACTGCGAACTCATCAAGATGTTTCAACAGACTTAAATCTTCATAATATCCAGAAGAATTCCAAACAATTGAGACAATTTATCGCTACTTTTGATCGATTTATTAATCCCTTCAGTTCAGAAGTACCGAAAGACCAACTATTAAATATTTCATCTGGAAAATCCGCATCGCTATCAGTAGAGACATTCCTACTAAATATTGAAAAAAAATGGAGATAATCTTCGTAAAACATTTGTTTCCGAATGTTTTTCAAATATTACCAGATTTGAAAAAGCCATTAAAAAAAATTCCCTTGACAATTTTTCTATCGATTATAAGAAGAAGACAAAAGTGCAAGTAGGTGGTAAAATTCAAGAAATTAAAATCCAAAGAGATTTATTTGGACGCATGCTGGGTATCTCAATAGATTTTAAGGTAGATATTTCAAAGATTTTGTCTAACCCAATTACCTCAGTGCCATTGTCCATGTGCAATTTGGATGGCGCTATTTGTAAGACAGATAAATCTGCTCTGATGAAATGATCTCTAGAGAAAGAGGTCCAGCATGAGCAACCACATCATATAGATATTATGATAATTGACGAGTACCAAGAAGCTTTTAAGAACTTCGGCAACAGCGAATTAATTGAAAATTTAGATTTTCAACGAAACATCTTCGATATTATTCAGAGATTTATATGCAATGTTTACAATGTCCCTAATGTTATTGTTGTTGATGACGCTAGACTGCAATTATTCATCGACTCGTATACAGTCTCCGATGTAAACGAAGCTTTTGAACGGAAAAAGTTGCGAAATTTTGACGCTAGCAATCTACCACCATGCAAAAGCGAGCTCTTGTAACAATTTCTGCGAGCTATGTACCATTTGGAATAATGCTCATCTGAAAAATCCAACTACATATCAACCAGACAATAACGGCTGGGTATTGAAAAATGACAAATACCAATTCAAATGGTTTTCAGGAGATTAACTACCAAGTTATGTTAGTGATTCGCTTAAAACTCAATCAGGTATGTAATTATTATGACAAATTATTGTACATAATTTTTTAATTATTCATAATTGTATTATAATCTTGTTTATTTATTTATTTATTTTTTTTTCAGAAACTGGCGAAGAAGGCGATATTGAAGACGATCATGACATCGACTGGGCGAGTAATGACGAAGAAAATGAAAATATCGACGACAACGAATAAATATTTTTTTTACATATAATAATGCTTTTTTTTGTATATTATAATAACAAAATTACATTTTTTACTTTATATAACATGACTATGAACGTAATAAAATAATTTTTTTATTGGATATCTTTGAAGATCGCAATCGACTAAGCGCACGCGCTCGCACCTACAGCGGACTTTCGATGTGTCTGGAAAGGTGTAAAAACCATTAAAACTGTCCGGCTTTTGAGGTAACATTTTTTTATAGGTTCCCAAGTAACATATATAAAATTTAGCTTTTACACTATATCGAAAGTATAATTATAATTTATTAAAATTTAGGGGTGTCTGGCAGGGGGTAGCAACTGTCATAAGTGTCCGGCAATGGATGACGAGATTTCTAAAGCTATCCCTAATAAAATATAAAAAAATTGAGCTTTATACTTTAACGAATTCAAGGTTCTATTTTATACACCTTTACTACCTGTTACCTTCCCAAGTAACCACTAACCAAACTATATAATCCCAGGTCGTTCTTACCTGTATAGGGGACACGCACAGAAGAATTTTCAGCTTTTATTAAATAACGAAGGTCTGGCCGTCGTGGGCTCTTGCTCTATATGTTTAGGTATCACTTTGAAAAGTCTTACTAGCAGCCGTAAGGTAGTTGATATCATCAACCGCTACGGACATTGCATTAACTACACTGCAATTGAAGAATTTTAGGCTGAAGCTACATATACATCGACTTCTCGAGCTGGACTGTGTCCAGAAATCATCAATAGAACTGATATTTTTCGGTGGGTATTGCATATGATAATTTTGATAGATTTGTTTATACGAAAACCGGCAAAGATACTCTTCATGATACAGTAGGGATAATATATCAAAACATCAATCCAACCCTTGAAAATATTGAAGAAATTGAAGATGTAGATGATTTGCGAGAAATCCATACTTAAAAGACGTCGAAGACGATCTTTTGAAGCAATTGATCCGGAATTACGGTTCTTTCCTAAAAAAAGTAAAATGAGCAAGCAGTGGTTTTCAACCTGAATTTTCTGAAAGAGAAGAAGAAAATATTGTCATCCATGAAGATCTGTACAATCGTATCGAAACTGTTTGGATGCTTAGCCATGCTGTATATTTACCAGATATCCCAATGTGGGCAGGTTTTAACAGTGCTGTAACAAAAGATGACAGTCCTTAGCAATTAATTTCTTATCTCACTCTAATCAATGCATCTCCAACAGCTCACCCAGTAGTTTTAGAAACAATGGATGAATGTATGAAAATTTTAGAAGTAATCAACCAACCTTACATGGAAGTAACATACGACTACTTGGCTATAGCAAAAATCGCTCTTCAAATTAAAGCCACTGAGACAAGTCCAAAAGTTCCAAAGTTATTTATACATTTGGGTTCTTTTCACATCATGCTATCTTATTTTAAAACTATTGGGAAATTCATTGATGGTTGTGGTCTGTTAACAATTATGGTTGAGAGTGAGTTGCTTGCGAGTGGGTCTGTAGCAAATTTTTTAGATGGCAAACATTTTAACCGGTGTAAGAGGTTACATCCTATGATGGCCTTAGGATTGCAAACTCTTCATTTCCGATCTTTCTTGAAACAGGAAAAAATTGAAATAACTGATGATATATTGCAAGAATTGCAAAGATTAAAATCTTGCCAAACACCAATATTTTTAATTCACGACGAAAAAAAGAATTGTGTGCAAACTATGCTAAATTTGAAGAACAAACTCTCCATGGTGATTTTGGTAAAACTCTTAGCAGAAGTATTCGTTTGGGAGATTTTGAGTTATTTAAAATTATTTTACCTAAAATTACAAACTAATTGTTTTCATTTAATCACCAAAATTATGCAAGAGCAAGATGGACGGTTACGTATCATTACAACCTTATGAAACTTGCTTCAACTCATCCAGGGCTAGAAGAAGATTTAAAAAAAAGGGTTCTTTGGAATTAAACGTACGGGAAAACCATTTTCGAGGCAGCCGATTGACTTAACTCTAGAGCAAACGATCAATGCGGATGCTGCTAGGTAACTAACTGGAATCACTCATTTGACAGATTCCATCGCAGCTCGTCAACGTTGGGCTCGTATACATGATATTCGATCAACTATTATCACCCACGTTTTGGAAAAGATAGACATTAATAAAAAACAAGATATTTCAGCATAGTTACAGCCATCGAACATCAAAAAAAGTTGCGAGCAACTGGGAAAGTTAGTAAAATCTTTTGATCAATATATCAATCCATTTAGTGCCCAGTTACTTCCGAATCAATTGTTTAACATATCATTTGGTAAAGCTGCTTCAGCTCAAGTAGAAGATTTTATTCTGAACGTTGAAAAGATTGGTGACGATCTACGCAAAGCATTCATTTCTGAATGTTCATAAGATATTAACCGGTTTGATAAAACAATCAAGAAAATAGCAATTCCCAATTTTTCAAGTCTGATTGAAAAAAAAAAAAAACCGTGAAAGTTGGTGGAAAAAATCAAGAAATTAAAATACAGCGGGATTTATTTAGACGCATGTTGGGGCTATCAATGGAGTAAAAGATCAATGTCTTCAGAATTTTATCATATCCGATAGCTCCTGTACCTCTATCTCTATGCCATTTAGACGGAGGAATTCACAAAACAGATAAGTCAGCGCTTGCTTAATCTCTCGAGGCAAAAATCGACCATGATCCACCAAGTCACGTTGATGTATATTTAATTGAGTTTCTTTATTCTACATGCCATGAAAGAAGTACCCAGGACTTTTGGTAATATTTCAAAGAAATTTTTGCAAATGGTTGCTAAATTTTCAGCATCTAGAATAGATGTTATCTTTGATCAATATTGGTACCCTTCCATCAAAGACAACGAGCGGAGTCTTCGACATGAAGCACCACTGATTGATTACTCGATTTTTGGACCAGACCAAATCAGAGCAAGTGACTTTAAGAAAGAAATGCGAAATACCAAATACAAGGAAGCTCTTATTGAATTTTTTACTATACATTGGGCAACGGATGATGTTGCGCCGTTTATTGGAAATAAACTGATCCATTTGAGTTTCAAAAATTGTTATGATGCAAGCTTGATCCCTCCGTGTAAATCTGAACTGTACCAACAAGTTTTAAGGACGCATTATATTTCCAGCATTTGGAAAAATGCTCATACGAAAGAGCCCATATCCCTGAATCCCCTTGAATTTGGCTGGATTGGAGATGGAACACCGTTACGTATTTAGGTGGTTCGAAGGAGACCAACTTCCTTGCTTTGTCAGCGACTTGAACCTAAATCCTGAAGGTAATGACAGCATTGTAAAATTTATTGTAACAGCATTTTAATTATCATAAGCTTATTTAAAAATTTTTATTTTGTTTTACAGAATCTGACTTGGTGGATGACGATGACTTGTCACTTTCTGGAGACGATTCTGAAGATGAAAATTAATTATAAAATATTTCATCATTATTATCAAAAGATTGATTATTTCCAAAAATAAATATATTCTGATATTAATAATGAATATATCTGATTAATGTTTGATTTTTTTTACATCTTTTTTTTTACACCAAACGAACCTAATGTTCGAAAACTCAATTCAGAGCAACAAAATGATTATAAATTCACAATGAGAGACTTTCAATTGGTGTGCTCACAAATAAAAGAGTTTAACGATAAAGAACCTAACTTAGAAGACTATTTAACATCTCTAAGTATAGCATGCAAGGAAATCGCAGACAATCAGATTTTTTTGAGGAAATTAGAAAAATAAGCTTATAATAAACTTTCAAATAACCTTAAACGGAAATTTAATTTCTCTGATATTCCCACATTAAAATTATTGCAAGAAAAACTTTATTATACGTAGATGCCACATCTATCGATTTAAGATTCGAAAGATTAGAAACTTCTAGACAATTACCAAATGAAACAGTAAGAGAATATTTTTCTAGAATAGACCGTATGGGTACGGAATGTTGTAGCGCATTATTCTACGATCCTCACAAAAATAAAAAAATAATATTCGTAAACGAAATGGGTTTGAGAAGATTCATCAACCATTGTAAACCCGAAATATCGCAATTCCTCAGGGCACGTAAAAAAGAAATAATCTCATTAAAGCATGCTTTAACAATAACTATCGAGGAAGAACAATATCTCGGATCCGCAATGAGATACTCAAAAAACTCAAATAAAAATAAAAAATCAGTAAATAAAAAATTTTGCAAAAATTGTAGAAAAGCCAATCATAATACAAATCATTAGCCGTTTTCAGTTTTATAACATAACATAACAGTGCAATAGTAAAGACCTGTTAATTGTTGAAAGTAAGCGTTAAAAATTTGTTGAAAAAATAATTATTTGTATATTTATAATATATATTTACAGTAAATTGTGTTTATGCAAGCCAACAGTGACGGCTCATTCACAAATAGACAACTATATCTACCATATGTAAATAATAGTGATAATGGTTCAGTGCAAAATTCGGAAATAGAAATTGATTTAAGCCCGGAAATTCAAAACTCGTTAGAAACACGAAAGCTGGAAGTTTTACAGAAAAAACCAATATGTCAACCAAACCAAGTCTTTCCAGCTAGAAAAAGTGGAACATCTGAAACAAAGGATACGTTCTCGATCTGTTCCTTGTATAGGGTACGAAGAAAAAATGGAACAAAATACGAATGATACTCATTCAAAAAATAGTGATGAATACCAAGAAGAGATATTAAATGGGTTTCAAGAAGTAAGAAACAAGAAACGCAAAAGAACTACTACTGGTTCCCCGACTCAGAAAACCCACAAACAAAAACTAGTCCCTACCAAAACCTCAAACAAATTCCAATTATTGGGTGATCCAAGTACTTCAGAAATTCTACAAAATACAAACAAAACAATAAATTCTAAACAACATGTGCCACCGTTTATTTTGTACTTTGTCACAGGTATGCCGCCACTGATTAAATTAACAGAGTCATGTGTTGACAAAAAAAAATATTTGGTGCAACTAATGAATGGTAGCAAGGTTAAAGTGCAAGTCAGCGCAATTGAAAATTATAAATTACTAAAAGCTGTTTTCGATGCAAATAACGTCGCGCGACATACTTATAGTTTGGAAGAAGACAAACCATTCAGAGTGGTTCTAAAAAATATGCACCATTCCACGAGCATTGAAGATATAAAACTAGAAGTAGCCAAACTTGGTCATGAAGTAACAAACGTAATGAATGTTACAAACAGAGAAACCAAAGAAAAGAAAAATTTATTCTTTATTGATCTTAAACGAAAGGAAAATAACAGTTACATTTTTAAGATCAAAATGTTTCTAAATTCAGTCGTTATATTTGAGGAACCACATAGAAAAAGGGAATTACCACGGTGCAAACGCTGTCAATGTTATGGGCACAAGAGAAACCAATGTACGAGACCTTATCGATGTGTGAAGTGTGCAGGAAACCACCAATACCGGAGCTGCCTAAAGCGCAATGAGGATGGTAAACCAGCAAAATGTGTTCTCTGCACGGGAAACCACCCCGCAAACTAAACGGGGTTCGGTATATCAAGAAATGCTAAACAGAAGAATGTCAACCAAAAATGATGCTGGTTTTCAACACAGCTGAAGGCAAAGTATGAACCAAAATATGCAAACAATTCCAAACAAAACAACGTTTACAACAAACGCGCCTATTACAATAAATTTACAACATGATCCTGCCATCCAGACACACATTCACACTAACAACAAAAATAAGCTAAGAACATATGCCCAAGTATTGGGAAGCAGCCAAAATACAAATAATGTAGCTCATACACTACCCCAATCCGAGGCTCCTGGCTTAAGCTTCATTATTTCTACCATGCAAAGCATGATTCAAAGCCAACAAGAAACAATAGCCAAACTAACGTCGGAAAAAACTTTACTCGGAGAACAGCTTACAAAAGTCCTACAAAATAAAAATTGGCGGAGCTTTTTAGAATTGCATTATGGAATGCCACTGGCTTAGCTGACCATAAATTGGACCTTGAAACATTCTTGATGCAATATAAGATTGATGTAATGCTGGTATCTGAAACACATTAGAAGAGCGAGAGGTGGGGCAGCAGTGATCATCAAACAACACATCAAACATCATACTCTACCTGAATACAAGCAGGATTTCTTGCAAGCTGCTAGTGTGATGATTGAAGATTGGAAAGGACCTCTTGCAGTTTCCGCAGTATAAACCTGCTAGTATGATGATTGAAGATTGGAAAGGACCGCTTGCAGTTTCCGCAGTATACTGTCCACCAAACTACGAACCAAATAAAGATGGATTCATACAATATTTTCAAACTTTGGGTAATAGATTCCTATCAGGATCTGACTTTAATGCAAAACACGTTCATTGGGGATCAATAATTACACCTCCTGGAAGAGGGAAAGTCTTGTTTCAAGTTATGCAAGAATATCATCTGGGGCATTTATCGACATACGAACCAGCGTATTGGCCCACAGGTAAGAAAAAAATTCCTGACTTATTAGACTTTTTTGTAACAAAGGGAATTGGTTCAGCTTACTTAACAGCTAAATCAAGTCTAGATTTATGTTCGGATCATACGCTGATAAAAATTATTCATTAACAGAACAGACTGGACCAAATTTAAACTTCAAGTCGATTTAAAATTGGATTAAAAAATACCTCTTAAATCCTACAGTGATCTAGTGGATGCAATCAATTAATGAATGGGAAAACACCCCTGAAGTGCCTTTACGTAACCAACTACAAAACTGCCCAATAAATGTAAAGCATAAAATAGCGGAAAAACGTCGACTTCGTAGAATGTGACAAAATAGTAGATATCCATCAGACAAAACTCGTTATCATATAGCACAAGAGAACTAAAAGAATTGGTAAAAAGTCTTAAAAATGAATCATTCAATAGTTACATACAAGGACTTGGTGAGACCAAAGAAAAGTATTACTCGCATTACTACCCAGAGATTAAGTCATCCTGAGGTCACGTGGATTCCACCTATTCGAAAAAGTAATGGCGAATAGGCAGCACATACTGATCTGGAGAAAGCAAACACTTTTGCTAAGCATTTACAAGAAGTCTTCACACCACTACCCTCTGAATGTACAGAAGAGGAAGAACTTGAAGTTATTAATTTCCTCACTACACCATACCAAATGGCACAAATTCCAGAATTATTCACTGTCAAAGAAGTAACTAAATGTATAAAAAATGATTCAAACATAAATAAGTCACCAGCATACGATCTAATTACTGGAAAAATCATCAAAGAACTCCTTAGAAGGGATGTAGTTATGCTGAGTATGATCTATAATGGCGTTCTTAGAATAGGATATTTGGAAAGTTACACAAGTAATTATGATTCCCAAGCCAGGAAAACCTATGCATGATATCTCATCGTACAGACCAATTAGTTTATTGCCAATATTTGGAAAACTGTTAGAAAAACTTTTACTGGAACGGTTGAACACAATAATTACCAGAGATCAGTTGATACCAGAACATCAATTTGGTTTCCGCAAGCAGCATGGAACTATTGAACAGGTTCATCGATTATTTAAAATCATAAACCAGACATTTGAGGAGAAGAGCTACTGTTCAACTGCATTTCTCGATATAAGCCAAGCATTTGACAAAGTGTGGCACGAAGGTTTACTTTACAAAATAAAAACTATGCTTCCCCATACATTATACTGTATCATTAAATCATACATTCACGAAAGATACTTTCAAATCAAATTTGGCAATGAAACAAGTGAGCTGCACCTAATAAAATCAGGCGTTCCTCAGGGAAGTGACCTTGGGCCGATTTTATATTTATTGTATACTGCTGACCAACCAACAAATGAGCACACTACAAATGCTACATTTGCTTACGATTAAGCACACTGATCCGAACATAGCTACAATACAGCTTCAAGAACACTTATTTCAAATTAATGAATGGACAAAGAAATGGCGTGTATCAGTTAAAGAGATAAAATCAGCTTATATTGTATTCACAAAGTTCAGAGGTATTTTACCACAAGTATACAAAAATAACAAAACTATACCAAGTGTTGATTGCGTAAAGTATCTCGGAATGTATTTAGACAAAACTTTAACTTGGCGCACACACATTTGAAAAAAATGGAAACAAATAGGTCTCAAAATAAGTAAATATTACTAGCTTTTAGGCAGAAAATCACAGTTATCGCTTAAGAATAAGTAACTGGTATATAAAACTGCTTTTAAACCAATTTAGACTTATTGAATCCAACTATGGGGAACAGCATCAAATTCCAATATTGAAATTCCCGAAAGATTCCAATTTAAAATGCTTCGAGCTATGACAGATGCCCCCTACTTTATTCCAAATAGTGAAATCCGTAATGACTTAGGAGTGAACACAGTGGAAAGTGTTGTGTAGTGCAAAGTACTTAGAAAGATTAGAGACACATACAAATACATTAGCATTAAATTTACTAGACAATAGTGACCAAACTCAAAGACTTAAGAGGTTTCAGACAATAGAATTACCATATAGATTTTAGTGATAGTGACCATACTTTGTGAGACACTCGGTGTTAGTTACACCTGTGTTGAATAAATTGCTGGACAAGGAATGTAAACAATTAATTCAAATTACAACATCAGCATTTATACTTTTTAATTATTTCATGGTTTTAAAATTTTAAGTTACAAAATAATCCTAAATTGGAAGAAAAGTTATATTTTGTTATCGCGGGATAACAAATCAATGCCACTAGGTCATCCTCCACATATTTGCTTATTGTATCTACAGATTGCAAATAGAAAACAAATAAATAAATAAATAAAATAATAATAATAATACAAATAAATGCTATAGAAATAAAAATAATAAAAATGATGACAAAGATACTAAAACATTACATTCTGTAACAAAACTGTTCACAATATAAACGAGTATTATTCAAAAAAGAATAAAGAAAAAAGAGAGACAGAAATTAGTGGAGCCAAAATAAACATTTACAAAACTCATAATATGGGAAACGAGCAAACGAGCTATGCCCAGTCGTCAGACATTGCTCAATTCCAAACCGACGTCATATAAACTACATTAGCAATGAAAATCCTTTAGTCGAAGACAACTATAACAATATCACACTCATTACATTTAATTACCAAAATCATAAGTCAGGAAAAGTAATCTTCCAAATAGATACCGGTTCCACCATTAGCCTTATTAAATTCAATTTTCTAAACCCCCGTGATACAAAAATTGATACTAATAGTAAACATATACTTAAATGTACGGGCTTTATAACTTTAAAACCTGTATTCACCAAAGGTAAAGCAAGAATCAATGTATCTAAAGATAATAACTGTCTGGAAATTAAACCCTACCTTATTGATAGCAACGAAATAATCTTGAATATGATGGTATTTTATGGAATGACTTTTTGATAGACAAAAAATATACTTCAACTAACAAAACTAAAAATGGATTTTAATTTAAATAACAATGCTAACAATAATAAATAAATATTAAACCTAAACGTGAATTATTATAATAAAAACAAACAATTAAAAACTAACAATCGTTTGGAAGAAATAAAAACCAAACTTTGTCTAACCCATTTAAATACAAGTGAAAAGGCTAAAATACTAGAAGTCATACTCAATACACATCAAGTAGTCAAATTAGAAAATGGCAAACCATGAAGAACAGAAATATTACAACATGAAATAAGACTTACAACAACGATCTTATAATTTCCAAAGTTTATCCACTTCTAAAAGCAATGCAAGATGAACTAACAAAACAAATTGAGGATTTATTAGAAGAAGGAATAATTAGAAAATCGCAAAGTCCCTACAACAGTCCAATCTGGGTGGTTCCAAAGAAGGAAGATGGTCAAAAGAAATACCGCATGGTAATTGATTAAAGGAATTTAAACAAATCACAATTCCTAATCGATATCCCATACCCATGGATTTAACATAACAAAACATTGGACCTTGCTTCAGGATTTCATCAAATACAAAAAGCTGAGCAAGATAACGAGAAAACAGCTTTCTCTACTCCTTCAGGGCACTATGAATTTTTGCGAAACATGAACAAAATATTCTGAAAGATGAAATCAGCACAAACAAATGCCTCTTCTACTTAGATGACATAATAATATTAGGACAAAATCTAGAAGACCATGTTATAAATAAACTAAATTCAACTGGATTAAAAGTCAATCTGGACAAATGCGAGTTTCTAAACAGAGTTAGATTACCTCGGTCACAGAATAGGTATTAATGGAATCCAACCACAAATCAAAAAAATGAGAGAGATAGAGTTTCTTAAACAGGCAACCAATGTAAAGGAATTCCAGAGAATTCAAGGAGCAACAGGCTATTACAGAAAATTCATACCTAATTATTAGGAAAACACAAAACCTCTAACTAACTAATTAAAAAAGGGAGTAAAATTTGTTCTTAATGATAAATGCAAAAATGCCATAAGTCAGATGAGGGATACACTGGTCAAAGAACCAATATTAAGATATCCAGACTACAAAAAAACATTTATCCTAAATACGGATGGAAGTAACTACGCTTACGTCAGTTCAACCTTGAACTCTGCTGAACAAAGATATTCAACAATTGAGCTTAGCCATTCTTCGCTCAGTCAAGAATTTCCACCATTATCTATACGGGATAAAGTTCACAATTAATACAGGCCACAGACCATTAACTTGGTTATATTCTGTAAAAGACCCTACAAGTAAACTTATAAGATTGATATTAAAGTTTATGCAGTATAATTATGAAGTAAAATATACCGCAGGTAAAAAAAATAACATGGCAGACATATTATCTAGACAGATCAACACTCTCAATGTTAGAAAAGAATATATCTCGGATGCTGAAGACACCGAAGATGAGGAAAAAGAGGAAAGTGATAAAGACGATGTGTACAAATGGATGAAAAATACAAAAGACAGAGAAGTTGAAAAATTCAAAAAAGAAGACAAAGAAAACATGGCAAAAATCACGCAAAATATTGAACGTGAACATGAAGAAGATGTCGAGGAAGAAATACAAAGGATAATCAGAGAACAAAGGGCTGCAAAAAAACCAACAAATGGTAGAACAAAGGATTTCAAGAGATCCATTTAGCAATGATAACTTTATAAGAAGTTACAACGCTGAAACAACGCACCAAGTGAAACAAAACGAAATTCTAAAGGAAACACACATGAAAAACTTGGACATTGTAGTATTATCAATTACAACAGCTGGATATACAGGCAAGTACCGATCGTTTATTAATCAACTAATTCCACAAAAAGAATTAGGGAATAAGAAAATTGGAGAAATTAAGAAAATAAAAAACGGTGACAAAAATATCTTCTTATGCTATCTCACAAGAAGGAAAAGAAAAACACCATTAAAAGAAGAGCTTTTTAAATGTCTAAAAAATCTTCAACTCTTAATCAATGGTTCCAACGTGAAAAAATTATTTTTCAAAAAAATTTACAGGATCGAATCACTAAAAAAACGTTTTCAACGCAATGATATCATTATTGTTTGCGGGGCTAGAAGTGCAGATGTTGAAAGAATCGAAAAGCAACATCACATTACTAACTACAAATGAAGATGACGGAATAGTCGACAAGTTTGATAATAAAAAGGTATTGATCTTCTCTAACGACACACAATAGGAAAACACCCATAACTATGTCCTAAATAACATAGAAAGGAAAGGAAAAATGTTCAAACCCGGTAAAATCCAATTTTATAAAAATCGAAACAACAAAAAAGCAACGATAATCCAATTGTACATTAACAACAAATCAAACAATAAGGTGTTAAGTTATTTGTGTATATTTTATACACAAATAACCCAACACAATAAGTTGTTTTTTTAAATATATTATGTAATAAAGATAAGTTATTTTTTGAAATCAACAAAAATAGGTTGGTTACCTTAACAAGCCGAGTGGAATGTCTGTTAAATAGCAGACGCGATCTTGAACACGATATTTTACAAAATGGAGAGTACTAATTAAAATATAATTATAGCTGGTTATTTGGGTAAAGTGATTGTCAAATTTTGAGATACCAGTGCTCCTTAATATAACTTAAAGTAAGTTTTAATTGTATATTTCAAAAATGTAACGAAATTTATTTTAATATTAATTAAATAATTTTGAAATCTATATTGTATATTATTCACTAGTAATTATTTACACAATAGTGTTGTTTGATTAAATTTGTTTATTAAAATAAATCGACCACGTGTAGTCTATATTCAATATTAATGTTTAAAATTCATATGGTGCAAACCTTTTTTTCTTAAATAATCCCTTTTCATTAGTTTACGATGGAGACATTATGAAGATGTTATGTTTGATGCTCTTTTCTCCAAAGAGCATCAAACAGTTCTTCCGGTTTCGATTTTTAAAACCTCTGGACCTGATTTATTTATCTGAATACGTCAGTACAATTTTATTATGTACACTCTAAAAGTGTAACTCTTCTTTCTTTATACTTCGTATTAATATTCCTTTTCCCAGACAGCACGCAAATCAGAAAGAATCCAGTACGGATTCATTTAAAGGATTTCTTACCGGAGTCTCACAGAATTCATTTTTAAGAGGTCCTAAAAAAGAATTCTTTAAGAACCTCAAACAAAGACTTCAGATTTTTGACACTTGCATGGGTTCGTTTTTCTCAATTCTTACAGTATTCAAAAATAAGAACACCTGAAGACATTTTTAATATGTTCTAGACTTACGCATGCGCATTGCGTCTTATGAAAATGAGTGGTTGTGTTTTCTAACCAAACAATTCTGTTTTGCTTCATTTATAAATAAGTTATTAAGTTCTATTAATTCCATTAAATTTAAAAAGCATAAGTGAGATGAATTATTATTAATTAGTATAATATATGCATAAAAATTATAATTTTTTTATTTTTAATCGAAACAAATTCAACATTGTTCGTGGTTTTGGTATTAGGTTTTTTATTTGATCGACTTTCATTTTTTCTTCATTGTATTTTCAAAATATTAATTTTTATTAATTTCATTTATCAACCATAATTGCGTCGTTTATACCATGGAAATTAATTTACTTTTTAATTATTTACGTTGTGTACTGCTATACTTTTCTAGATTAAACTCATAACATTCAGAGGAGGTTCGGGTGGTAAAAAAACGATTCGCGACATTTTAGCTATATCATAACTGATAAATTGAGGTGTAAATTGTCGTGGAGTGGCCAGAATAATACAATTGCTCTTAAAAAGATGAAATTCCTTGAGATACTAACAGGTAATCTGATTATGACGTTAAAAATTGCAATACCGCATTATTACTATACAATTGAAAAATTATTTATTAATTTTTATGATTCTAGATACTATTGCTTCAATTAATGGCATCAGTGGCATGCGAGTCACAGTTAATGAAATCATTCAATCCATTATGACTTAGCTCCAACACGGTAGTGACCGTGTCAAATACAAGAATAAAAAACACGAAGCTGACAATTAGAAACATTTATTATTATTTTTTTATTCTATTGAATAGTTTATTATATTTCATTATTTAACATATAATATGTAACTGTTAGCTTCATAATAAATTATAGATAAAAATTTAATTTCACTATAAACTATTTTTTATTATACATTCTAAAAATTTTATTCATCTGGAAGTCATTTTTCTGAATCAGAAATCGGAACTCTTGAAGAATTAACAAATCTGAATCAGAATAAAGGGTTCCTTATGTGTTCTTTTTTGAGAGTTCAGAAATTATTCATTAAGTAGCGCATGGAATTCTTCAAGAATTCTGAAAGAGTCCTTCGCGTTAGTAATCGGAAGTCATAATCAGATTCAAGAATTCGGTTGAAATTCGTCAGGACTTCATATTGCTATCTTGGTTTATTAGTAAATTAAATTGTATTAATTTAATTTACTAGTCTTAATTTGATAATACTTCGTATTTCTTATTCATTTTGTTTATAAGTTAATTGAACTATATCAATTTAATTAACTAATCATGTATTTTTGATAATTAAACTATATTTTTATATAATTTAATTATCCCCCTTAATTCTTATATTCTTTGTTTGCTTTATTTGGTAGCAAAAGTGTACAAAGATATTGTTATTTAATAAATTAACGTAACAATATTTATTATTTTTATTTTTAAATAAATATATTTTTTTAAATCAAAGTGAAGTGTATTCAAGCAAAATAGACTACATAATCACAATTGCACTCACCGTACCGGTGAGTAGTACACAAACATTACTTAACAAAGTATTGATAAAAAAAATATTAAATTTAAAAACTTTAAAACTACACAATTAAAAACTCAAAATGTCTCAAACTTATTCTTCTATCACTAAAACAAACTTTATTCCCAACAAAGAACAAGCAATTATTCTTCAGAAAAATGATAATCGTAATCTAATCGATTACATTGAAGCCATAGAAAAGATTACAGATATAAAGAATATAACTGATGCTTATCCAATGAGCTTTCAACGCATATGTGTATTCTTCAATTCCAAAAAAACAGTCGACGAAATTACAGAAAAGTATCATAATATAACTATAAAAGGAATTGAAATACCGATTAGAAAATTGGTCACTATAAGTATACCTGCTAACATACCTAACGAAATTCTACAAACAAGCCTTGAAAATAACGAACATAAAATTAGCATCTCACATTAATTACTTAAAAATTAGTAGCGACCCAAAATACGCACACATAAGAAGTGGAAAAAGACAGGTATATGTTCACAATAATATGCCTAATCAAATACCTGAAACTTTACTAATAGAATACCAGGATGAGACCTATAGAATATTCATCTGTTCTGATGAAATAAAATGTGACATATGTAAAAAATTTGGACACAAAACAGAAAAATGTAATAAACGCCCTAATATAAATAACGACACCACAACGAACAATGGAACTAAAATAATGCAAAGCAGTGAAACGCCACAGGAATCCCTACGTTTAACTACGTTAGATTTGCCAAATATACCTAATGAAATTTCAGGCGATATGAATAAATCACGCAACAAGCGGAATGCAACAGAATCACCCGAAACCTCTACGAATTATTAACAGGAAGGAGAAAAAAAACGCACTGTCAAAAAACTCAAACAAGAAAAAGAAGATATAATAGCTGTAATCAGGGAACAAATTTCATTAAGCAAAGGCAAAATGTCTGATATAATAACTCCAACATTCCCAATCTCCTTAGAAGACCTCATAGTATTTATGCACGACACGCACATTTATGGTTACAAAAAAATTCCCGAATTTACAAACAAATATACCAACAATACAGCTGCATTAATATTTATGTTACAAGAGGTCTACAAGCATATAACGAAAAGCCACATTAAAGGTCGTATAACCAAAATAATATCTTATTTGGCCCAAGTTGGAGCTGAATGTATCCAAGTGGAAGGAGTGAGTGGCCGAACTGCATGTGACCTGGAAGAAGATCATCTCTCTGATGAAACCGAGATGACAAGCCAATAGATTCTGTACTCTTTTCTATATCATATAAGTGCTTATTTTTATTTAATTTTTTTAAAGATTTAAGTGATTAAAATGGCAGTGAATAGTGTTAGTCGTAAGTTGCGATTAATGTTTTGGAATACACGTAGTGTTATCCAAAGATTGGAAGAACTTGAAAAACTGTTGATAGATTAGGATATCTTTGTTTGTGTCGAATCTTGGCTAGATGAAAGCAATCCGACGAAGAAATTTATTGAGTTCTCCGGATTAAATATATTGTGGTTTGAATATATAACCTTATACTGTACCCTTGCATAAATTTACACTGTAAAAGTTTATTATATAAGTTTAATTTTTTTTTTCTGTTAAAATTTATTATAATTTATATTGTTGTTTTGTAGCTTAATAATTTACTTTTTGTAGATTAAAAGCTTAATAAAAAAAAAGGTCTATTCGTAAACTGGTTAGTACTTGTTAGTATTTTTGATTTTGGTTATGAAACTAGAAATATTTCTGTATCCAATACTCAAATACAATCTTTTTATTCTCTCTCTTTATCTTTCCTATTGTTAAATCAAATCTTTCTTGCCCATTGAAAATATTTAACCATTTTGCATTTTATTATCATCTTTTTATATTTATTTAAGCTGGAATTGCTGCTCCTTCTGAGCACTGATTAAAAACTGGTATCGAACATTTTATGATTGAGTTTTCTTTTAGGTTCGATTTTGGTTTATTATTATAATATAACAATTATTGAAAAAACTAGTATAAATTTAAATGGATAATAGTTTATGCAATATGGATTCTTCAATTACGGAACGACAAATGATATCAGATGGTCCAAGTGCGCCGATTCCAGAAATTAGTCCTGGTAGACGTCAACGTAGACTGTTATCTACTTTCAGACGAGCGAGAAGACGAATTGATGATTTGGTGAGTCCTTCTTTTAGATAAACATCATTATTTTGCAAGAAACAACAAATATACTTAGGAATTTGTCTTTAGCTGTAAGCTAGTAACAGAACTCTGTTGATGAGTTAACTCGAAATGCACAGTTGCATTAAAACTTTAGTCAAAATAGTCAGGGCGTGAATAATAATAACGGCGCAATTCGACCACAAGATGCCATAAAGTATATTTCTATATTGGACGTTTTGAATTTTGAATCGATCCTAAATTTTGTAATAGAAGTGGATGAAGAAGTTTCACTTCGACATATTAAAGATTCACTTTTAATTAAAACTTTTATTACCAAAATAAATATGCAATCACGTCATAAGTGGTCCGAATTTATTGTACAGAATTTACCATGGAATATAATTCGAAATAATTTAATAGCGTATATCCCTTCTCCAGAAATTCAAATACTAATAGATCATTTTGTACGACGTGAACGCAGTTTGGATGAAAAGTTTTATAATTTTTGCCTCTAGATTCGTAAATATGCTAGAGTGATTTGTCCTTAATTTTCGCAAGAAAAAATAATTAACATAATAATTTCTCATTTAAATTAGCAGACATATGACTTGGTAAAAACTATGGGTATGCCGCGTAATTTCGAAAACTTGGATTCTATTGCTTTAAAAGCTTTGATCGATCTCCTATGAATCAATATCGCTCAATTGTATATTTTTTTCCCGTATTGCACACAATCCTATTTTCAATCATTCTCGCGACACTTTCGCACACTGTGCTTATTAAGCTTCTGGCCATCATACCATCATAAAAAATTCATTAGCAATTAATGAAATAGTCTCTGAACCATTTTTCTAAAAATAATAATAATCTTTCAAAAAACTAAATATTTTCTTCCCTAGCTATCATTTTCAATTGCCTTTACTTTATGTTAATGTTTCTTCGACATCGTTTTTGGCTCTTTTAGATTCAGGTAGTACATGTAATGTTATTTCACGACAAGCAATTAATTCTTCGAATAATAAAATAAAAATTAATTTTAAAATAGTTTCGTATAATGCAGCTTTACCGGGCTCTAATTACAGTCGAAATCGATTATAACGACATCGTTTACAACGACTGATCGGTTCTTACAGCCAGATTGTAAGGTCCTGCCCGAATCTCTAGTAAACTATTCAGCAAACATACCGCCTATAACAACATCGGATACAGCGACATACCGCTTACAACAACGAAACTTTATCGATATTCAACGACTATAACGACCAACAGCTTCTTGTTACATCAAAACAAAACAATACGAATATGTAGGCGTATTATTGCCTACGCACTTTCTCCCACCTCATCCGAACCTCTTCCCGACCATTTGAATGTGTTAATAATTTTTTAATTTTTGCCAAAGAACATACGATTTATAAGAATAAATTACAACTTGACTTGGATATCAACAATTTTTTCAATAAAAATGTACAACTGTCTGATGACGAAATAATAAAATCATGCTGTGAAACTATAAATCAATCGTAAAGTCTTGAATGGTACAACGCAAGAAAATTGAGGATTTCAGCCAGTACCAATGTTCATAGTATAAAAACTTTATCTCGTAAGCCAGTGGAAAAATTAGTTGGTGAAATGTTGTATCCAGATAAGATTGATTGTGCTTCTACGAAATACGGATTAAGAGAGGAACGTAATGCGAAAAAAAAGTATGAGGAGCTGAAAAATTGTACAGTAAAGTCTGTTGGTGTTATTGTCTGTGAATTTCAGCCGTGGCTATGTGCTAGTCTCGATGGTGTTGTGATAGAAGACGGGTGTATTACAAAAATAATAGAATTTAAATGCCCGAGCTCTTGCCAAAAAAAACCAGTTATTAATTTAGTTGATCATTCGTGCAACGTCATGTATTTAGAATTTGTTAGTGGTAATTTAAAACTAAAAAAAAGTGATTGTTATTACACACAAATACAAGTCCAAATGTATGTAACTGGAATGACAGTATGTGATTTATTCATATATTCGCCTGTGGAAAATGGTAGCTGTTTGATTGAAGTTGACCGGGATGAAGATTTTTTTTAAATCGTTATTTTAAAAAGTGAAAATTTTTATTTTAAAAGTTACTTGCCTGCCTTATAATCCAAGTGGATTGCTGAAAATACTAATCTGAGTAGAGACGACATTGAGAATGAATCAGATGTTGATGTTAATAAAGACGAGACTGATATACATGATATGCTGTCTCCAAAAAGGATTTTTACGGGGAAAGATTTCAATAATATAACATAAATATAAAACATTTTTTATTATTTAAATGTTTATTAATTACATATTAAAAAAGCTTTAATGTTTGTTACAAAAATGTGCATTAGGTATTTAATGGAAACTATTATGTTACCTAAATTTTATGTTCCTCTGTTTTATAATGTTAAAAACATTTTAGTTTTTATTATTATTACAATAATACTGTTTTTGATTAACCAATAATAAAGTAAAATACAAGTTTCACGTGTTTTCTAACTTGAGATTAGATTTGAAAAAATATATATACAATTTTATAAAATTTAATTCATTTTATTCTCCATCAGCAATATCGTTCTTATCTGCAATTATTGGAGGTTGTAAATTCACCAATACACAACAAATGTGCATAATGTCATCAATGCAGTTGAGTAAATTTTCTGGAATTTTACTTAATATCTGATAAGTTCTTAATTGCTGCATAATTCTTTCTACACGGATTCTAACTCTTGCTACACTGTAAGCTTGTTGTGTTTCTTCTTTCTTGTAAATTCTTTTTTTGCTCTAAAAACGGTGGCATAATCATTTGCACTTTCTTCCCGCTGGTATCCATAACTGTTTTTATTTCTGGAAAGCCTTTGTCTGCTAAAACAATGTCACCATCTTCTAATAAATCCAACAATCCTGACTCTATTGTTAATTGTGAATCGGACTTTTGATTTTAAGCAAATAAAGCCTCCAGGAGTAATGCCTACAAGAACTTTGGCGGTAAAGATTTTTTATATTGAGAGTATGTAAATACACGATTATCAACACTTGCAGGAATTTCTATTCTGAATTCTGTACAATCAATTATCACTCTGGTGTTACTGTATTCAGGACGAAAACAGTCAGGCATAGTTTCCTGCACAGCGTCTATATCTGGCCACAATACTAAATTTCGTGTTGCACCAGCCAAATATTGCAAAGTTTCATAAAAAATTCTGGATATTGTTGTTCTGTGAACGCTGAACAATACACCAAGTGCTGAAAATGTTAAACCTGTTTTCATTTTCATTAAAAATATGAGCAGTCTATCTTTCTATCCAGAAAGAAGCAGCTCCTAAAACTTCATCTTCACATCAAACAGATTTCCCGTCCTCAACGTCATCATCATCCTCAGAGCGAGCGGATCATTTGGCAAAAATTTTTCCGATATTCCCACCAATGTTCAAACGTCTTTGCGTATGGGTTTATCCTTGTCACCTCGTAGTCGAAAAAGAATGGTTCACACAGTTCGAGATTATTTACTAAATGACTTGAAAAACATATCTCGCAAAACCACTCAATCCATAAGTCAACAAATTGTCGACACTTACAAAAAGAGCTTCACAACAAAAATTGCAAATCAGAGTACGGATGGTCAAGTGGAATCTCTCAGACAATCCATTTATTTCGCAGCACATTATCTTAACGGTCAATCCGGATATGGTAATGAAAAATTCGATAATCTAGATGACGCAGATTTAACTATTGATAAGCCAAAAGTTCAGGATGAGTATGGGTGCGTCGCTTATTTGCCAGCTCAACCCAAACCCGACGTCTTGGCGTCATTAGAAGAGCAAAGATTGAAATTGATTCAGATTTTCAAGTCTGAGAGAGAAGATGTCGATGAAGAAATACTTGAGTTAATGGAAGCGTGTTATTATTTGCAGCGAAAAAAAATTCATACAAAAAAGGAGTTATCGATAATCTTTGAACACTGGTTGTACTTTCATTATAGTAAATTGATTATAAAGCACGCCAATCAACTACTTGGAAAAAATATTAATTCCATATGGAAGTTATCATTAAAAAAGTTATCTAAGCCCATCAATCGTTATTCAAACAATGGAGAAATAGCTCGTGAAGTGACCGCCAAAAAAAAAAAAGAGTTAAGCTAATGCTGATACAGAAGTAGAAAGTAAATACGTTCGCAACACATTGAAATTAGGTAAACAGTACAGCGATAACTTGAAAACGGATGAGCCATATGAAGCAGTTGTTTTTGCCTTTATTACAAAGTTCATGAAAGAAAATTTAAATTTTCTTTATGTTTTAACAAGTGTAAGTTATAAATATAGTATATTATAAATTATAAAAAATAGAAATAATATATGATAGCGAAATTTTGATAAATTGAACGAATGCCATTTAAATGTTTTAATTTTTTTTCAATTTTCAGGAAGAATTGACTGACGAAGAATTATTGGAACATGTACCTGTTGCTAATCCAGTTTTGATGATTAGAGGTATGTAACATTTGTATACTCATGTAAAACTAGCCTTTTTTTCTTCGATAAAACATTGACGTTATTACTGTTCGACAGATATACATTTTGATGACTTGTTTTTTTCTGCTAATGAAAATGTTTTTATTATTTTAGGAAAAGATTTACACGACCCTGGGAATATACATCAAATCGTGATTAACAAGTCAATAATGATACATGCTCCATCATTTACTGAAGTAATATTGACAACATTCCTATGCTATTATGTATTTAGCTTTGTTTATCCCCCGGAAATCGAAGGGACACTTGAAGCTATTAAGCGATGAGTGTTAAAAATTTAGATTATTCTTGGACTGATTGACAGTAATTTTTAATACTTTTTCAACCCAACTAAAACACAATCATTAAATGAAACAATTGTTTTGTTGATATCCATTTAAAAATTTACTTGAATGAGATGATTCTGTAATACTTATCAGACTAGTTTGATGCTAGTAAAATTTGTATAAGTGAAATTCTAAAGCATAAATCATAAGATTATTTTCAGAGACCTGTCTTCACTAAATTACACTAGACTAGTTTATACTTTAAAAACCACAATACTTTATTAATTTCTTATACCTTATCAAATGATTTTCCATGTACGCATTAGGTAAAAATTTCTTATTTGAGATTAACTTATAATTGAATTTCATTTTCATATTATTTTTTGAAATAAATACTGAAAAAGGTACGAAACGAGGTGGAAAACGGAAGGGAACGAAAATTAATCCCAAGGTCTCAAAGCTTACAAAAGATATCGACTCCTACATTATTGATTAATCATATTCTCAAACTACTCCTATTTAAAAATACATTTGTTTAAGTTATGTTACTTATTTTAGATTACTCTTGTTTTAATTATATCAGTTTACATTTAGTAAGTTTTTATATGTATATGCAATATAAAGTATAGATTGTAATACATTATTATCTTTGATAATAATTTTATACTTATATATTGTTCATCAGTTATCTTGCTTAAAAAATGATTTATGGTAATTTCTCCATTATTTTATCTAATAAAAGATTTTCTTGATTTAATAGACGGAGTAAATAATTTAGTTTGATATCTCAACGAGAAGCCTGCAAATCACATCCTTTTTTTCATTATTAAATTATCTAAATTAAATCCTTCTAGGTAATCTGGTGTGAAGAAATATTTAAAATTAAGATCCGACAAAGCTTGAGACATTTATGCAGTTTTTTTAACATAAAAAAATTCTCGAAGCAACAAAATGCTTCATGTTAAAAACTACAGATATTGAAAAATTTCTTCAGAGTGAGTTAAAATGAGATTGGTAGCATAATAACAATAATACACAGTGCATAAATCACAAAAGATTTTCAATATAATTAGTCTAATCAAATCACATATTGTTAAACAGAGTAATATTCAATACTGGAATTATATAATAAATAGATGTATTGTAATTTTAGTAAGCGAATTTTCGGTCGTTGTTTGGTAATTTTTCGTAACCGAGCTAGAATGAATTGTATAGTAAATTTTGTATACATCATATTAAAATTACAAAACAATTAAAAAAAATTTTTTTTGATAAAATTACAATATTTATTTTGTAATATTGCTAGCAAATATCCGATAATCGTTATGTATATTTTTTAAAATGTTTTGTAATTTTTGTAAACTAAGTTGAAATTAATTGTGTAGTAAATTTACAATACATCATTTTGAAAGTACAAACCATTTTTAACAGAATTTGTACGGTAAAATTACACTATTTGTATTGTAATTTTGCTGAGCGAATTTCCGATAATCGTTTGATAAATTTCTACAAATGTTTCGTAATTTTTCCAAATTGAGTTGAAATAAATGGCATTGTAAATTTACAAAACATAATTATAGAATTACTTTTTTGTTGTGCGTAAAAACTTCCAACATTTTTTTTGTAAAATCACTACAGAAATTTTTAACAGTGTAGGAAATGCAGGACAACAGGACACGAACCATACAAACTAGTCTATGGAATAAATTCGGCTTTACCAATAGAGGGAAAAGAAACACTCAAAACGTATACTCAACACCTGGTACAAATCAAGGAAAGAATGAATAAATATTGAAATATTGCTAGTGAAACGATGATAACCAGTAAGGAAGAAAATAAGGAATACTTCGACGAAAAAACAAACGTTAAAAACTTACACGTAGGCCAAAAAGTCCTAATAAAAAATAACCAAAAGATAAACCAAAAACTAATACCATTTATAGGACCATACGAGGTATCAGAAATCAATATACCAAATATAGTGATAGAAATAAACGGAAAAAGAGTTACATAAAATTCAAAATCATGCAGAGATAAAATTCATTCTGTTACAGATGTGGAACAAAATGATAGTACTACTCCTGAAGTTAGCCAACATATGCCTTAATTTTATTATAATACTAACAATTATTAGGATTCACTAGACGCGCAAACACGAGATCTAAAAGATACTTAATGAACGGATTATCTACCGCTCTAAAATGGTTAATCGGTATCCCTAATTCAGAAGGTAGAAAATTTTATGAAACCAATCTAGATACGCTCTTAAAAGAAAGAGATACATATAAAGAATTATTTATAGACCAGATAGACTTCGTCAACAATTCAGTAAATGTATTTAAAACCATCATGATACAATTTAAGAATTCCACTAATATAATTAATGAAAATTTCAAAACACTAAATAATAAAATAAATAAAAATACAGCCGAAATAACGAAAATCGAATATTATCAAAAATTCGAAGAAACATTAGCTGTATATAAAAATTTAAAAATATTTCTAAATTACATAAGTTACCTATAGAACCAAATGCAGGCACCATACACTTATATTATAAGATAATTAAATTAGATGCTTTTATATATAAAAACAATTTAATAATTATATGTAAAATTCCCATTTTGGAACAAGGGAAATTTAAGATTTATGAAATTAACCCTTTTTCTGTACCAATAGACAATTCACAATTAATCAATTTTATTATTACTAAACATAAATATTTAATCATAAATGTAGCACAAACGCAATACATTTTAACAAATCATATAAAAGTTGTAATAATTTATTAGGAGATTTATTACTATGTTCAGATGTAAATACTATAAATACCAAAAATAATGATTGCGAATATGAAATTTTTCTTGATTTAAAAATCAGAAAACCAAAATATTGTAAAGTCGACACAATCAATACATGCCGACGTAATCATTTGGAAATATTTAAACAAAAATCTGTGGTTATACTGCATAAATAATTAAACAATGTTAACAATAAATCGTAACGGTAGAATTATTACCGAAATGGAATTGTACAAGATAGGAATAATAGAATTAGGAAATCAATGCTTTGCTTAAAATAACGATGTAAAATTAATATCAGATGGTGATAAAAATCGTGATAGTATAGAAATAAAAATACCTACACAATCACACCTTCACAATGAAAATTTTATAATTAATGAAGATTCAAATGCAAAAATTACTGAACTTAAATCTTTTGACTTCAATCATGTAGATATTATACTAAACAAAGTAGAAAATCAAAAAGAAAAATTAAATAAATTAAAATCAATCAGTAATAGACACACTTGGAACTTTATCTTTAATCACAATACATTAGTAATAACTTTATTAATGTTATCAAGTATATACTATATTAAAGGGTGGGCATCTGTTGGTACGTTTTTGAATTTCGTCGTATGACAACGGCAAACGAGCTACAGACCCGAAATTCTTACAGTTCATTAGCCATACCGTCCGCGGCACGAAACAACATTTTCAACAGTTTTCTCTTGAAGATCGTTTTGAAATTTTAAAAACTTTTTTTCAAAGTCAGTGCTGTGTCGCCGAAACTGTGCGAATTTTGACAAGAAATATGGGTCGTGATAAAGCACCCACCGAAGGCGCTATACGCAAATTGGTGAAGAAAGTTCATGAGAAAGAGATGTTAGTGGATGATAGAAGTGGTCCCAGAGCCCGGACAGTGCGCACACCCGAGAATATTGAGGCTGTGGCACAAAGTGTCAGACAGAAACCGACGACCTCACCTCGACGCCGATCGCAGCAACTGGAGCATGAGTCGCACCAGCCTGAGGAGAATACTGCACATAAACCTCGGATTATTCGCCTACAAGATCCAGATGACTCAGGAGTTGAAAGGAAATGACCATCCGCTTCGATATCAGTTCGCTGTGTGGGCCATAGCCCGCTCAATAATGACGTCGATTTTGGTCGAAAAATCATCTTTTCGGAAGAATCGCATTTTTATCTCGGCGGATATGTGAACAAGCAAAACTGCCGGATTTGGGGTTCGGAACAACCACACGTAATCGTAGAGAGACCAATGCATCCTCCAAGAGTCACAGTTTGGTGTGGATTTTGAAGTGGTGGCATAATTGGCCATTTTCTTCGAAAATGAAGCTGGCAACGACGTTACCGTCAATGACGAACGCTACAGAGCCATGTTGACCAACTTTTTATGGCCTAAAATCGACGCTATGAATGTGGACGACCTTTGGTTTCAACAAGATGGCGCAACATGCCATACAAGCCGACTTACGATCGACCTTCTGCGCACCAAGTTTAACAACCGCATAATCAGCCGTTCAGGAGATGTCAATTGGCCTCCGCGTAGTTGCGATTTGACACCGCTGGACTTCTTCCTGTGGGGTGCCATTAAAGACCGATGTTATGCGGATAATCCAGAGACAATTCCAGCTTTGAAAAACAACATTACGACTGTCTTGAGTGAAATTGGCGCCGAGGTAGTTAAATGTTATCACTAATTGGGGTGATCGAATGGCATACTGTAAGACCAGTAGAGGAAGCCACATGAACGAAATCGTTTTTCATTCTTGACGGGGATACTTTAAGCTTTACAACAACGAACATTAATAAAAAATATCAATGCATACTCTTTTGATTGCATTTTCAATTCCAGTTTTGGAAAATAACATTACGACTGTTTTGAGTGAAATTGGCGCCGAGGTAGTTCAAAATGTCATCACTAATTGGGGTGGCCGAATGGCATACTGTAAGACCAGTAAAGGGAGCCACATGAACGAAATCGTTTTTCATTCTTGACGGAGATACTTTTAGCTTTACACCATCAAAAAAATTAATAAAAAATATCAATGCATACTCTTTTGACCGCATTTTAAAAAACGTACCAATAGATGGCCCACCTTTATATGTAAAAATAAAAAAATTTGTAAATATTCAATAAAGAATAAGACAAAAGAAACAAACACAACGGAAAGCACAATAGAAATAAAAGAACCAATAGCAGCAAAAAGGAAAACTATAAATGAAGGTTCATCCACAACTAGTACATTAAGGGGTTATATCCACTTGCGAGGCAGAAAAAACGCGTTTTTTTGTGAATTTTTTCCAAAGAGGCATTTTATTTTATACATTAATGGAAAAAATGTACTTAAACAGAATTTAATGTACTTTAACAATCAGCGGTTTATTTAAAAAAATATTGGATCCCCTAGCTCCTGTAGATGATCTGCGGAGAGACCTCCAAAAAAAAGTGCTTGGCGGTGGCCAAGATATCTCTGGTCCAAATTATCTGAAAACCAAAAACCAAAAATATTTAGTTTTGTAATAAATAAATACAAGTAATAATCGAAGGTCTAGTCAAAATTTTGATTTTTGACAAAATGGCGGCCGTTCAAAAAAAAATTCTGTTTTTCATGAAAATTTTTCACTTCAAAAGGGCTTAAAAAATCGAAATTATTGTCCAAAACCTTATTCCTTCGATCATTACTTGAAAAATATTTCTGAGTAAGTCGTGTGAAAATTTCAAACCGATCGGTTTAGCGGTTTCAGAGAAATTTTGGCCACCGACTCTGAAAACACGGTTTTGAGATAAACGCGTTTAAAGTTTCGGGAACGATTTACACTAAATTAAAAATTTTTTTTTTCAACTTACATCGTGTCATCTAATCCAGCACCATAAGAGGAACCCTCTGCTTCGTCATTTGCCTCCAAAATGTTTAGTTGTTGTTGTCTACGAGCCATTCTCCCCTCGCGCGTCGACCCTTGCGCTCTTGCGTCCGAAATTGAGATGCGCTCTGCGTCCTCTTTACTCACGTAGGAATGAGAATTGGGTCCAAGTGATAATCCCATAGCACTCATATAATAAAGAAGAGATGTTTTACCTTCATTAAAGATCCCGACTGCAATGTTTGCAGCTATTTCCACAATTTTAGAGCCAGCTGGAATAATTTTTGGAGTTATTTTCCATATCAGCTGATTATAACTTTCATTATTGTTCTGGTTAAAACCACCAACACATCGTTCCAATAATTTTTTGTTACTTAGATCTTCGTAAATTGGAAAAATAGCTGTTGCAACATCAGGTGGTAAGGCCTCATAATCATGTTTATAGCTGGGCAAAGTTCCCAAGGCTCGCGCTTTTTGCCACGAACACCACGAGTTTTCTCCTATAGGACAATTATCATGCTGAGGGTTTTTATCTGTAGAGCAGTTATGGAAATAAGATGCCCAAATGGCTTTATACATATTGTCAACAGAATCACAGTGTCTCCTAATCGCTAAACCATAGTAAACAGTTAATTTATCAATAACTTTCCCAGTCAATTTACCTTTGCCACCAAGTAACTTTTTTTTTTTTCCATTCTTATCTTTCATCTCTTCTACTGTATTATTTACTATGTCTCTTAGCCGTTTGCCCATTCTTTTTTTGAACATGCCCAATACATTCTTTCTTCGTTACTTCTGTCTCACCATAAGGAGCAGCCTTCAAAATCCCCGAATAAGTTTTAGAGTCACCATCACCGATATAGTTTCTAAAACGAACTTGATACTTATGAACGTTTGAACATGGTAATAACAGCATCAACTTCCATTTTTCCTGATGACCCATCGTGGTTAGCTGAGCATACGTCTTTGTGTTCTGTCCACCATTCCTGATATTCAGCAGTATCCTTGTGAGATTTCCAAGGCTCGCATTGCTTACAGTAAGAGCTTTTAACAAAAAGATCAATTATTTTTCCACTGTAGTATCCAATTAGAGATGTAACTCCAAATAGAGAAGTAAATCCCCTTTTTTTCCAAGTCCCATCTCCCGAGACTGTTAAATCACTCTTATGTTCATCACCCTGCTGTTCAGACGTTGCATTCATTTCCTCAACACAAGCTTTTTTTAAAAGTTTATCTGTGACTACTGACACACATTCGTGGATATTTTTAACGGTCATATCATATGAAGTTTGGAGCAAAAAAGCTGGCATGTCCATTAGCCCACAAAATTGAGTAGCACCTTTCAAACCTAACCCAAGGGTTCTCATCACAAATATAAATCGTCGATTTATTTCATACGAGTGTTTGACAAAGTTACAAGAGTTTACACTACGAGGACTACATTTATCACATAAGATAACAATTTTAAAACCAAGTCCACGTTCTGATGCTGTTTCAAATTTTACTGGCTCACCGCAAGTTTTACACAATACATACTCACTAATAGCCGTAAACACAGTTATAAAATTTAAAATTCTATATTCAACTGACGTGTCGCGAGTTACACATATAAATTTGAATCTTCGCGCGTTGGTCTAGTGGGGGATTAGTTAACCCACTAGACCAGAGACGTCGCACTGGATCTCGAGATTAGATGAACCACGTGGAAGTGTGGATAGTATTAAAATTGAGTTAAGAACTATTAATCAATTACTTAGGTAATTCAATTAATATTGTTTTAGTTATTAATATTATTAATATTGTTTTTATCATAAATAAATTGTTTACTTAGTTTCAGCATACTATTAATCGTTTAATGTTCAATCATAACCTCAAAATCCACATTACAAATTGATTAATTGTTCAATGGATACAATGACTGAACAAAAGAAGTTACACCTTCACGTTGTGAAGAGAGATGAAGAAGAATATGAACTAGTAGCTTTATCATTGGATAAAAGTGTATGGTTTTTGGTTCCACGAGAGTTCAGTGATATTGATATACATGAGGAACTACTGTCATGTAAGTCAGTTGTTAGTAGTATGAACTCGATAAACAATATTGGGGGCTATAGAAAAATTGCTATAGCTTTAAAACCAGAACTTCAAAGGAAATACTTGGACGATGACGGTAATTTTCGTATAAATGATTACTATTTGGAAGAATTAGCACCAGAAGATTGTAACAAAGCTAATTCTAATGAAATTGTTTTAATGAATCGGATCAGAGAATTAGAACAACGAGCAATCAACGAAAAAAAAGTTAATTTAAGTGAAATTGAACATAAATTCTTAATAAGAAAATTTGAGGGAAAACAAAATGCAGTCACATGGATGGATCAGTTTGAAAAAGAATGTAATAGACATAACGTTAATGAAGCAACATTGAAAGTGGAAGTTTTAAAATTATTTTTAGATAAAAAGGTTAAGGAATGGTATGATGCTAACCTAATAAAATTATCGTGTTCGGACTGGGAAGTTTGGAAATTGTCTTTTATATTGTTTTATGGAAAAAAGGGTTGGTCTCCCATTCGAATAGCATTTAGTTACAAGTATATTTCTGGGTCTTTACTTGAGTTTGTGGTTACAAAGGAACGACTTCTTCTGGAAGCTGATCAGAACATGCCAGAAATTTTCAGAATATACGAAATAGTATACAATTTACCATTAGAGGTCCAAGATAAATTAGACAGAGATAAAATTACAAATATTAATGAGCTAATTCAAGAGCTGAAAAATATTAACGATGTATATGTCATCAAGCAGAAAATTGAAGAAAAGGGGCGAATAGAAACTACTAAGAAAAGCTTTGGAAAATCTGTGGAATTGGGAAAGAAACCCTGCGCTATATGTACTTCACTCGGTTTCAAAAATCGTTTTCATCCAATTCAAATTTGTAGAAACAAAGATTCACCTAAGAATCAAATTAACTTAACAGAACAGGTTGAGGATATTGGAAATGAAATGTATAACATTGAATTGAGTAAAATTAATGAAGAAGAAAAAAAACTAAGAAACCCGGGAAAATTTACACCTTGTTCTCTCATAAAAATAAAAGTAATTATTGATAAAAAAAAATTGATCAAAGCGGTTTATGACAATGGCTCAACATGCTCAATTATTAATGAGAAGCTGGTAAATATCTTGAAATCAAAATTACAAATTAACAAAAGTGCTTTGAGAACTATTAGCGGTGTAAATTTTAGTGAAACCCGGGCAACAATACAATTAAAAATCGGCGAAATAGAAGATAAATTGGACCTAATAGTTGTAAAAAATAGCGATTTTAATTATGATTTATTGTTGGGATTAGATGCAATAAAGAAATTTCGACTGATTCAAGATGAAAATCTGAAAATTAAGCAAAAACTGTTGAACAAAACTATAGATATTAAACTTGAATCAGAGGATACAAGTACACAACAACATAACTTCCATGTACATGCCAATTCAGATTTTTATGATTTCCGGACGAATTTAGAACATTTAAGAGAAGATAAAAAGAAAGCGATTTTAAAAATAATTCAAGAATATAAGTCATGCTTTGCTTCGAATAAGTTTGATGTAGGTTCCATCAAATCTAGAGAAGCTAGCATTAAACTAAAAGAAGAAAAATATGTCTCAAAGAAACCTTACAGATGTTCGTTGACTGATCAGACAGAAATAGAATATCAGATTTCTAAATTATTAAAAGAAGGGCTTATCGAAGAATCGGATTCCCCTTTTGCATCGCCGGTAACATTGGCATTTAAAAAAGAAGATGGTAGAAGGACTCGTCTTTGTGTTGATTTCAGAGAACTGAACAAGATAGTAATTCCTGAATCACAACCATTTCCCAGAATAGAGGACTTAATTGTGAATGTGGGTAGTTGCAAATGGTTTACAGTATTGGATATTAACTCAGCATTTTGGTCTATACCTATAAGAATGAAAGATAGGAAGAAAACTGCATTCATAACTCAGAAGGGTCACTGGCAATGGAAGGTGTTACCTTTCGGATTCAAGAATTCGCCAGCCGTTTTTCAACGAATTTTAGCTAATGTTATAAGAAGATATAATATGGATCAGTACTGCGTAAACTACATCGACGATATCTTAATTGCTTCAAAGACATTCGAAGAACATCTCAGTCACATACAAGTATTTTTCGAAGCAATTAAAAAGGAAGGTTTCAAATTAAAGTTAAAAAAATGCGCTTTCGCTAAGCATTCCGTGCAATTTTTGGGCCATATTATATCAAATGGAACAGTAAGTCCAATAAATGATAATCTTATAGCTATAAGAGAATTTCAACGTCCCACTAATAAAAAAATGGTTCGTCAATTACTGGGTAAAATTAATTTTTATCATAAATTTATCGATCATTGCACACAGAAATTGGCTCCGTTACACGGATTATTAAAAAAAGATTTGAAATTTAAATGGACTAAGGATTGTGAAGATTGTTTTGAAGAAATAAAAAATTATTTGTGTTCGGCTCCGATTCTAGCAATTTTTGACAAAGATAAGGATATTGTGATAGAAGTCGACGCAAGTCGTTTAGGAGTTGGTGCAGTTTTAAAACAAAAACAAGAAGACGGTATATTACATCCAGTTGGATATTTTTCAAAGAAACTCACTCCGGCTCAAACAAAAAAAGAAATTATGTTTCTAGAATGCTTAGCAATAAAGGAAGCAATTTTATATTGGCAGTATTATTTGATCGATAAATCATTCAAAGTAACATCTGACCACAAACCTCTAGTTAATTTGCGCTCAAAATCCAGGACAGATGAAGCGTTGGGAGATATGATTTTATACTTATCTCAATTTAACTTTCAAATAGTTTATAAAAAAGGAAAAGAGAATATAGAAGCTGACACTCTATCTAGAAATCCCGTTCTTGAAAGTTTTAAAAGTAGTGAAAATTGTTTGAAGATGGTCAATATAATTGAATTAAAGGAAATCATAAATGATCAACAAGCTATTAAACAAGAAATAGCAAAAGAAAAACATATTTCAAGAGAAGGAGACATTAGTTATAAATATGTACGCAATAGGAAGAGAATATATGTATCCTCAGAATTTGGTTTGAAATTAATTCTTAAAGTTCATCAATATTATGGTCATATTGGTGGAAATAAATTGGCCGAAAAATTAAGACCGTTGTACTACTTCAAAGATATGGACAAGAGGATTCAAAAGTTTTGCAGAGAATGCGAAGTTTGTGTGAAAAACAAAACAAGATCTTCAAGAACGATAGGACTAATGTCCAAATTAGGTCCAGCAACATATCCATATGAGATAATGTCTATTGATACTATTGGTGGTTTTGGTGGTAACCGATCATCCAAGAAATATTTACATCTGCTAGTGGATCATTTCACCCGCTACGCATGGATTCTAACATCAAGTACACAAACTGCAAATGATTTCATCAAGTTAATTAAACCTATATTAAAAAATAATGAGATCAAAATGTTAATGGTTGATCAATATAGTGGGGTGAATTCTGCAAAATTTAAGGAATACTTAAAACTCCAAAATGTTCGAGTGATTTTTACAGCAGTGGATAATCCTCAGTCAAACGGCTTAAATGAGCGTTTGAACCAAACGTTGGTAAACAGGATCCGCTGTAAAATTAATGAAAATACAAATGTGAACAGACCATGGACTGTTATTGCTGAATTATGTATTGAAGAATATAATAACACCATTCACAACTCAACAAAATTTTCACCTGCCTTTTTGCTCTTGGGAAAAACATCTGAAATCGTTCCTGTGTCATTACAGTCAACAGACTATGATATAAATGAAGCGAGAAAGGAAGCATTAATAAATACGAAAAAAAACTTTCATTATAACAAAATGAGAATAGATCGTAACAGAAAAGACCATGAGTTTGGAGAAGGAGATTTAGTATATGTCTCCAGTGGGAATAAATTAAACCGAAATAAACTAGATGAAGTACGAAAGGGTCCTTTCAAAATTCTGAAGAGAATATCGAAATCTATCTACGAGGTGGAGTGTAAAAAAAGACGCAAAGAATCAAATTTATTCCACGCAAACAAGTTGGTACCTTACTCTTTTTCTGGAGAAAAAGAGTCAGCGGCGGAGGAAGATATAAATTTGAATCTTCGCGCGTTGGTCTAGTGGGGGATTAGTTAACCCACTAGACCAGAGACGTCGCACTGGATCTCGAGATTAGATGAACCACGTGGAAGTGTGAATAGTATTAAAATTGAGTTAAGAACTATTAATCAATTACTTAGGTAATTCAATTAATATTGTTTTAGTTATTAATATTATTAATATTGTTTTTATCATAAATAAATTGTTTACTTAGTTTCAGCATACTATTAATCGTTTAATGTTCAATCATAACCTCAAAATCCACATTACACACATATTTCCTCTTGCGCTTTAAATTTTTTTGCTGAGGCGCTGAAACTGCTCTCATCATATTCCACGGTTTTCGGATTAAAAACGTTCTTCCGTTTCTTTCCTCGATCCAAACGTTCTTTGGAAATTCTGCGAGTTTCTCGGCTAACTTTACGAGGCATTTTTTACTTTAATTAATTGAACTATACACACTGAGAAATACATAAACTGAGTACAAACACAACTTGTCCACGTGGAAGATCACGGAAAACAAGAAATGTCTTATCAGCATTTTTGTTAATACAAATAAAGTAACGCACTCTAATTAAAATCAGTACAAATTTAATTATTAATCAGGTCACATTGATTATATAAGTGATCCGTAGTCTTTGTAAAAGTGTCTTAATTGAAAAACATATATTAATTGTTAATTATTTCAACAATACCTAATATCCTAAAGTGATACCGAATAATGCAGTCAATTATTATCAAGTAATAATTGGTAATTAAACAAAGTTCAATTGCTAATCAAATATTGTATTTAACAAGTTCAATAAAAGATTACAACGAATTGATCCACATCAATACATACATATTGTGTATCATTACATTTAATAGTCGCTATTTTACGAGAATACGATAAAATTTCAAACTGTGACAGTAAGTGTAGTCAGTCGAATTACTGTGAATTGGCAACTACATTTATTCCCGAACATTGGAACTACCACGTCCAATCAAAATAACTAGTGTCGACAATTTGGATGTTGTTTTCCAAAACAAATAACCAAGCAACTGGTGGCATCAAAACTCAAAACTGATAAAATAAATTCTAGTTATATTTTTATTCAATCGCGGTTGAATTGGATACGACAATTGTGATTAGAAAATTTTGTATGAAATCACAAAGTTTCTAATATTTACATTATTTATTCAAATTATTATCGATAACCACACATGATTTGTATAATTATTAATACATAATTATTAAATATATTTTTAATCGGTTACCCTTTTAATCAAATAATTCCGCTACAAATTTTTACTTCCAATACCAATATCAAGTTCATAGCTTAAGGAACTTACTGATCCTCTAAACCATATGCACCTCTGCTTTCCACACACTCTCCCTACAACCAATTTACATACAATAATATGTATATTTAAAAAATAAAATTTTATCTATTTTTTATGGGAAATTAACATGCATTTGGTCCAGTTGTATCTTTGTTAGACTACCACTTTACATCAAGGAAATCTTTAAGCTGAAAACTTATTTAGTAAAGTGAACGACGTGCTGGCTTCACTTATAACTAAAGTAGCATTACAAAAATTAAGTGAAGATGTAAAGAAAAATAAAATCGAATATTACCATCAATTAGCTTTAGATTGCTTTTTAAATTGCTTGAACAGGAATATACGAAATATAGTCAGGGCGTTCCAACCGAAAACACTCTTTAAACGTGTACAAATTGAACAAAATATTTACTATAAACAAAGCCAATTAAAAAAAAAAAAAAAAAAAAAAAAAAAAAAACTGTATTAAAATTAACAATAATTTACCACAATCAAAAACTATTTTAAGAAATGTGAATATGAACGATTCCAATAGACCTTCATATAACATTAACCAATTACCATACAACATTAATCCACCACCACGGTTTCACAGTCCGCTTTGCCTCAACCAGAACCAATGGATATTAGTCCAGGATCCATCGCCCATTTTTGCACTTGATGACTATCAAGCTAATTTTCCGTGAGTAGCTTTATTTTGATGAGACGCCCAATAATTTCCTATACGAAACTCTCGATTGTGGTAGCTAACAGAGGTAGCAAGGATAAAATATGTTGATTTGATGATTCTCAAATATTTATTACTAACTGAATTTTTTTTTGTTAAATCTCAAGACAATTATTTAAATTATTCGAAAAAATATTTGTCCTACAAAATCTATGGTTTGATCAAAGAGTCCCCTCTTTCCGACATGTATCGATAACAAGGTCATCATAAATGATTACTAACCAGCTGATTTTTTTTTTTTTTACTTAGTTAATATTTATGTAATTTAACAGACATATTGTCCTATAAATTGCGCGGTACGTTATCCTGGTCCTACGCTCAAAAGTAGTAGTACAGATCCTTGATGTAAAAATAATTACTATCAAGCTGAATCTTCGTGAATAGCTTCGTTTCGATGAGTCGCCCAACAATTTCCTATGCGAAAATTCTCAATTATGGTAGCTAACAGAGGTAGCAATGATAAAATATGTCGATTTGATTATTTTCAAAAATTTTAAAGAAGTTAAAAAATTAATAATCGTCAATGTAAATTCAACAAAAAATTAACAAAAAAAAATTTGTGCCGCTTGGGTTTCTGTATTTTGCTACTACAGCTGAGTCACACCGGTACGGCGGTACGCATGCGCAGAGCATTGCTTACTGCGTATTAGGTATCCCACGTTAGTGTTGACCATAAGCCTGCAAACATTTTCTCAGTCGACCACGTGTTTTATTTTATCTTGATAAATAATTTCAAGAAATGTTTTTTGTGCTGCAAAATAATTATGGTGTGTTTTTTGTGTAATTCGTTATGTGAAAACTCTACTTTTCGAGAGAAAAGAGAAAAAGTGAAGAAATTTAATAAAGACTTTTGGCTTTCTTGCAAAACTTTTCTATCTGCTCGAAAGCATCATCAACATAAATATCGAGATGTTATATTGCCTGAAAATTGGAATGACGAAGTAATAGGTTATCATTCCTCTTGTTACAAAGAATTTCGAGTGAAATCTAAATATTTGTCTTATGAAAGGTAAGTCGATCGAATATTTACTTACTTTATTTTTAAAATAATTGAAACATAATTTATTAAGTTCATATTTTTACGTAATTATGTGAAATCGAGCATTAGCATTGTAACATTCTATTGTAGCATTGTATTATTGTTACATTCTTTAAACAATAATTTTTGATAGTATATTATATTTTAAATATTTTCTTATTAAATTTTTTGTCATTTAAATTTATGTTTTTGTATGACTATTTGACTAAATATTAATTTAATATGGGATAATTTTTTCAATATCGATGATTCTATGTGATATTTATGTAGACACTGTATTTATTTGCATGTTTCTCAAATAAACAATTTTTAATTTTTTTTTAATAATTTCTCATACACAGCACTGAGCCAGCTTCAACATCATCAGCGTCTCAATCTACTGGAATCATTGATTCTTCGATATCTTTAACGTCTGCTGAAAATGTAGAACCGGACCCATTGCCATGCACTTCACGGTTAGTTAATTAAATAATTTTTTTTATTTGTTAGTAATTGTTCATTTTTAAAAACAAGTTCATCTGAATCTACTGTTTTTTAAATGATGCCATTACAATTTTTTTTCAATTATTGTTTCTGTAAAAGTACAAATCTCTAAAAAGCTTCTTGAAATTATTTATTTATTTTTTAATTATAAAATTGTTTTGCACGTTATTATTTACAGAAATATTGACCAGAGTTCGATAATAATTAATGATGAAACCAGTAATATTGAAGATTTGGAGAATACTGTTGAGGAGGACAATGTAGATTGTGAAACGGAAGTACAAAGTTTTGGAGATGATGAGTTAGCAAAGAAATGCTTTTTTTGTCAAAAAGTCAATAAAAAACGTAAAGGGCGACAAATATACTGTCGTAAAATTAAAAACAAAATACCCTTTCTGGAAAAAATTAAAAATTATTCTACAGAACTGGGCGATATAGAAATGTTACGGAAAATTCAAGAAGAAAATAACTCTGTTAACGATACTTTTTTGGCGTATCATAATATATGTAATGTCAATTATTTTGCCAAATACCAAAGGAAAATGAATCCACCTCCAACTAATGATTGGGCCACGAAACGAGATGGCCATAAAATTGCCAGAGAACGCTTGATTAATTATATTCAGCAAGAAGTTATTACAAATCGACGAGTGATGTCATTAGCTCACTTAAAATATTGTTATGCTGAATTTGTAAAAGAAATTTATGAACACGCAAATTTAGAAGCTACCACATTTAGCAATCAAGCTCTCAAGGACTATATACAAACTCAATTAAAACACAAAATATCATTGGTCAATATTTCAAATCAACAATTTTTTATATCATCTGAAATCGATATTGAAACAATCGATGATGAAGAAATTAATGATATATTATTTGAACAAGAAGCAAAAGATTTCGCCTTGAAATATCGAAAAAATATATTGGGAATAAAAAAAAAACCTTTAACAGATTTCATCGACAGTGAAGTATTAAATGAAGGAGAGTGCGATGTTCCAAAATGGTTAGATATATTTTGGACTACTGCTTTAAGCGGTATTGGCAAAGAAAGCTGCGATCGGGTTCGGAGATTGTCTTCATCTTTTTCGCAGGACTCTATCTACAGCATTACAAGAGGTTATATTAAACCGCGAAAGCATATTTTATTGGGTATAACCATAAAAAGTCTCACAGGAAGCAAAAAAGTCGTGGATATATTAAGCAGGCAAGGATACTGCATCACCTATCCAAGTATACTGGAATTGGAGACGTCTGCTGCATACTGTTGTGTTTCTAATAATCAATTATGTCCAACAAGCATTCAACGAACTTCTATATTATCATCTGGAGTAGCGTGGGATAATTACGACAAATATGTAGAGACAAGCTCTGGTAAAAATACCTTACATGATACAGTGGGTATCATTTATCAAAATATCCCTACAGAAGAAGAATTGAACATCATCAAAAGGAACGATGCATCTACAGAAGCTGAACGGAATTCTTCAATTAATGTTCGTGATTTGGCTGGCCGTAGAAAACGTTCGTTTGAGGAACAGTCATTTGAAAATATACTGTACGCGAAGCAACGACGTCCAGAATTTTGGCGTAGTAGTGTAGCGTCACCTGAAGAACCACAAAATTTAATTAATTTTCAACATAGACATTTTACATGGGTACTTTTCCATAACTTAAAAATTTCAAACACGCCAATGTGGGTAGGATATAATGCCAAAATTTTAAAAGATGACAGTAGAATTCAAAAGATTGAGTATTTAACGCAAATTAATAATTCACCCACGGATCCAGCTGTTGTAAAAGAGACGATGCGTAGAAGTTTGCAAATCGCTTCAAAATGTCAAAAAGATTTCTTCAGCGTTACTTACGATTTAGCCATGGCCAAGATTGCTTTACGGATACAGAGTGCGGAGGATGAATTCGAAAAACTTTTTATTAATTTTGGACCTTTCCACATAATGTTATCATTCATGAAAGCTATCGGGAAATTTATAAGTGGATCTGGGTTAACAAATATTCTTATAGATAGCGAAATTTTGGCCAGTGGTTCTATCAGTTCGTTTTTAAGTGGAAAACACTTTAATCGATGCAGAAAAATTCATCCTTTACTCTCTCTTGCTTTGCAGAATTTACATTTGGAAAGGTTTTTACAGCAGCATGATCAGGACCTGGAAAATATTAAAGAATACTTAAAAATATTTAATGAACAACAGAATGATGACCCACAAATAACCAATTAGAATTTAAAAAAATTAATTAACAAATATGAAGAATATAAAAATGAAACTTTAAATGGAAGGCATGGTAAAACACCTCAAATTTATTTAATGTACACAAGATTAGTTGAATATTATCTTCAATTAGAATATAGTATTCGTATAGGTGACTTCAATTTGTTTGTAGACACTTTACCGAAAATAACAAATGTTGTTTTTTCAATGAATCACCATAATTATGCAAGGTATATGTCTATTTATTGGGATAAGTTGATAAATATTGAAACTACACATCCCAGATTGCTTGATGATTGTCAAAAGAGTTTTATGGGCATTCGAAGAACAATAAAACCGTTTTCAAGAATCCCAGTTGATTTAACACTTGAACAAACAATCAATGCTGATGCTGCTTCTAAAGCTTCTGGAATTGTAAACATTACAAACTCGTTCTCTGCAAGACAAAAATGGTCAATTACTCACTCACTACGTAAAAGTGTTATATCTAAAGTGATGGAATTTTGTAATATGAAATCAACAGATGATATTACGAAAGATTTAAAGAAATCAACAATTAATAAATCTACCAAAAACTTACAAGTACTAATGCAACTAATAAAGCAGTACACCAACCCTTTTGAATTAGAACTGTCAGAAGATCATCTTTACAATATATCGAAAGGTCAGTCGGTGATCGATGAAGTATATAACTTTTTATCATCAGTTGAAATTGAGGGCGAAAAACAAAATAAGAATTTCATTGCTGAGTCTCGAGTAACACCAGATAGGTTTGATAAAGCCATTACCAGAAATAAAATAATTAATTTTGAGTACAAGAATACGCAAAAAGTCAAAATTTATGGAAAAGTGAAAGAAGTTCAAATGCAAAGAGATGTTTTTGGTCGTCTACTTTATGTGTCACTAAAAAATAAAATTGATTTAGAAAAAGCATTAAGTTATCCTCTAGCTCCTATTCCATTTTCACTCTGTCATACTAATGGAACAATTTGCAAGACCCCAAAATCTGTAATTATTAATGAATTACTAGAATATCAAACTGAAATAGTAAATCCTCCAGAAGCAGATATTCACTTAGTTGATGGATTTTATTTATTACATACGTTGAAGAACCTTCCAAACAGATATGGTAAAATCTCAATGCATATATTAAAAATACTTACATATAATAGAAAAGAAGTACATATTATATTTGACAAATACAAAAAACCCAGTATTAAAGATTTTGAACATAATCTGAGAGGTGAAGATGACATACAATATGACGTAATACGTAAAGACAATAATCGTCCTTCAGATTTCTGCAAATTATTGAGGAGCAACAATTTTAAAGAAAAATTTGTAAAATTTTCAATTGAAGATTGGACAAGGGACGAATTTATTACTTTGATCACAGGAAAGACTATTAAACTTAATTATGATCAATGTTACATTTATGAGGTGTCTAGTGAAAATAAAATAAAAAGAGTCATTGACTATAATTTCTCTTGTTATCATGAAGAAGCTGATACCAAAATAGTATACCACATTTGTCAATTTAATACTAACTATCGTGTGGAGATACATTGTACAGATTCTGATATACCAATAATAATGTTTTAAGCATTTAAAAGATAAAATTCAAATAATAATTAATTTAAGCACGAATAAAAAAAAAATGTACTTAAACATAAATGAAATTTATGCCAAGCTTGGAGATCAATTATCTTGTTCACTCGCCATATGCCATATTTTTACAGGGAATGATTACAATCCTGCTTACTTTCGTAAAGGAAAAAAGAAACGTTTCAGTATTTTAAAGAAAAATGAAAATTTTCAAGAGGCTTTTATTCAACTTCTACGAATTAAAAATACGGAATTAACAACATCGAATGAGGTAGTTCAAATTATTGAAGAGTATGTATGCAGAATGTATTCATTAAAAACAAAAAATGATCTGAATAAAGGACGGTATGAGTTATTTGAAAAAGGGTATAAATCAAAAAATGACAATGAAAAAATTTTAAAACAAAAAATCGTAGGATATGATCCTTCCAGTTTGCCACCAACAAAACAAGAATTGTTGCAAAAATTAAACGAACTGTATTCATCTGCAATATATGGTGTAATGCACACATGCGGTGCCCCACGGAAAAATTGCCAGAAAATTTTGGATGGTCAATAACTGATGGTAAATATGAATATTATTGGTTTGATGGTCCCCAAAGTCCATCATTTGAAGAATTATCTTCTGACTTACAAGGTAACCTATTAATACTATTTTTATGTATTGATTGATTATTCATTATTATATAATTTACTTAATTTTTTCATGTTATTACAGAGTCAGATATCACGAGTGAAGAAAGTGAAACAGATGAAGATGATAACGATGTTAGTAGCGAAGATTTATCAGATGAATCTGATGAAGATTAATTTCTTTATATATATATATGTATATATATATATATATATATATATATATATATATATATATATATATATATATATATATATATATATATATATATATATATATATATATATATATATATATATATATATATATATAAATACACAAATTTTTGTACCTAGATTACTAAAAAATAAAGTTATTTAAATTTTAAAAAAGATTTTTTCACTGTATCTTATTTTACAAATAGAAAAACGAAAAAATTACAATTCTTGTCGGACTAGTGATACATACCTGTTTTCTTGTAGGACGTTGTTTCATTTGGGCAGAGAACACACTAACCTATTATATGATATTTTTGTCCTACAGTTAGTAATGAGAAAAATGGTCTTGTGGTATTAACAATTTCTGAGCGTAGGACCGGGATAACGTACCGCGCAATTTGTAGGACAATATGTCTGTTAAATTACATAAATATTAACTAAGTAAAAAAAAAAAAAAATCAGCTGGTTAGTAATCATTTATGATGACCTTGTTATCGATACATGTCGGAAAGAGGGGACTCTTTGATCAAACCATAGATTTTGTAGGACAAATATTTTTTCGAATAATTTAGATAATTGTCTTGAGATTTAACAAAAAAAAATTCAGTTAGTAATAAATATTTGAGAATCATCAAATCAACATATTTTATCCTTGCTACCTCTGTTAGCTACCACAATCGAGAGTTTCGTATAGGAAATTATTGGGCGTCTCATCAAAATAAAGCTACTCACGGAAAATTAGCTTGATAGTAATCAAGTGCAAAAATGGGCGATTGATCCTGGACTATATATCATATGGTAACACTACACGTTCTATCACAACAATATGTTTAAACAATCCTAAACACACAAATAACTCAATATTAATTCAACAAGCAATAACAACAGCGTTTAATAAACATTTAATAACAAATAATATTAAAGTAGATTATATTAAAGAATTAAAAAATTTCATGCCATTATAGGAAATCAGACACTTAGAAAATTAAATACATAAATAAATTATTCCAATGATTCAATAATTTTCAATAACATTAGAAACAAAATTTTTATAAATCATGTATAAAAACTTCTGTCTACACACTAGAACCATTTGAATAAAAACTTAAAACATTACCTATTCGCTAGGTGACTGACCGTAGCGCCACCCGAGATATGAACTAAAACGTTATTTGAACGCAGTACAATGTACAATTGTACATGCTATTAGACATTAATAAATTTTTTATTATTTTAAAAACAAATATAATGTGAAAAAAATGTAGTGATGAAAGTAGTAACTATTTTATATTTACTTGAATATCTTGAAAACATAAACGTGAGTATAATCAATAAACAAATTATTTAATAGTACATGTTTAGGTTAAGTCAATTTTAATGAATAACAGAGACCAAAAATTCATTAAAAGTAAAGAATAAAAATTAAAAAAATAATATGATAGCTGAATCTTGAAGATAACGTAAAATATTTATTTTATTCATTAAATATTTTTTTAATTGAAGTTGTCAAGAAAACATGGATGTCATAATCAAAACTGGGTTTCAAGAATTGAATCATCAAACTGAGTTCCAACCACAAACCATCATCAAAGGCAAGAATTTAGTAACTCTTTATTAGATCTATTTGCTATTAATGAGTGACAGTAGATTAACGAAATTTACGAAAATATATTTTTTGGTTTTTAGATAAATGCTGCTCGATGTGTGACAGATGTTCAATGTAATTGTGTCTGCAACCAAAGCAAAAAATTTAACACATGGCAGCTTTAATTTATTTCATTAATAATGAGGAGAGTACTTCAAAAACAAGCAATGAACAGCTGTGGGGGAAACCAAGTGCTAGACAGACAGTTTGCAAAAAAAAAAATATGCTAAAGAGGCATATTTTGAAACGATGGTTCCCCATAAATACACTCAATTAAATGATTCTCAGTAAGTTAAAATCTCTGAATTGCAGTCTCTCCATTGAAAAAAATTTTAATTGCTCAATCAAATAAAAATAATATTCATACCATTAAAAATGTTATGAATTCTCTATTGACGCAGGTAGAAATCAACCTTGAAAAAGAAGTCTGCGCAGAATGTGTCAAAAATTTTTTTATTTTTGCTGAAGATCATCCAATTTACGAAAATAAGTTTAAATTTGAATTCAAAATTGAAGAATTTTTCTTTCAGAATGTACAACCGTGAAGATAAGATATTTGAATTGTGTTGTGAAACTTTGAAACAATCGTCTTGTAGTAAGTGGTTCAAAGCAAGACGACTTCGAATATCGGCGAGTACTAATGTAAACAGTTTCAAAACAATATCTCGGAAGCCAGTCGAAAAATTAGTAGCAGAAATTTTCTACCCTAATAAAATAGATTCAGTTTCAACAAGATATGGATATGGAGAGGAACGACATACCAAAGAAAAATATGAGGAGCTACAAAATTGTAAGGTACAAAATGTTGGTGTTCTTGTTACTAAACTTCAGTCTTGGCTGTGTGCTAGTCTTGATGGGGTTGTGTGATAGAAGATGGTTATATTTCCAAAATCGTCGAATATATCGTCCCAGTTCATATGATAAAAAACCAGCAGTAAATTTCGCAGATATTTCGTGTAACGTGAAGTATTTACAATTTATCGAAGATGAGTTAATATTAAAAAAAAACTGAATCGTATTATACGCATATGCAAATG